>LZPO01117120.1:31547-47213 GCA_001675575.1 Neotoma lepida
TGGGCAAAATACAAAGTGCTAAAAAGGAGAGACACCAGGGATTTTTATCCAAGAAAATGTTTAATTCTGTGAGAAATACTTGTTTCATTCTACTTGGCTGTCATTTAAAGTTCATAAACATTTTTACTGCATGTCCTGCATATCAGGAACTATGTTAGACCCAAGGATGATGAAAGAAGTATTTTTTTGGCGACAATAAATACAAGCAATTTCCAGACAGTGTTACANTAGCTGAGCTACAGATATGGGAAGGGTTGGGGATACCCTGGTCNTGTTGATAGGAGAGGAAGGTGGACACTGAGGCCTGGGATGCTGCCATTGATGGAGCTGAGGGTTCCNAGTTAACCAAGGGGAAGTCCTTGGAAAGTTCTTTTTAAAGGACTGGCATAAGCAAAGACAGCCTGCAGCATGGAGGGTACTACACGTATTACTCAGTAGGNTTTAAATGACAGGAAGCTTAGAGAGAGATCCCCAGGAGAGGCTAGCCCAGCATGCTGGGGTAGGGTGGGGCACAGCACCTAGGCTAAGAGTGCCCACTCTGGAATTCGACTTCCAATGTTTATTAAGTAATACCTACTGAATAGAATTAGTACCGGTTTAATGCCTATCTGTCCTGACTGGTCCCTGATAGTAAGTGATAGCATGCACTTTGGAAGTTTATGAACCTGTTGAAGGCTTCTGAGGAGAACCTCGGCCTTTAGCCGGACTGGTGTGTCTGCAGAGTGGAGGATGGATTTAAGGGAATGGCAGGGGCCCTGCTAGGAGGTACCTCCGCAATTCGATACGGTACAGTGAGGATCTGTGCTGGGACAATGGACAGAGTTGAAAAAGATATGAGGGGTAAACATGACGGACGGTGTTTGGGTGAGCGTTAAGCAGGATCCCCCACTTTTGGCTTGATGACTTGATGGTGGGAATTAGGTGCTCTGAATTAAAATGCAAAAGATGGGAGGAGAACCAGGTTTAGAGAAGGGCAGGGTTGGCTTTGAACATGTTAGTCTGAGGTGAGTATGTCTTTGTGTAAGGACAATGCTGTAGGAGAGTTGGAAGCTTGAGGGAAGATCAAGGCTAGAACAAGACTCGAGAATACGAGCTTCANGGGTGTGGGTGAATGGAGCACGTGGATGAGCTGGTTGGAGGGAGTGTCCGAGAGGCTCTCGGACAAGTAAAGATTGAGGAGGAGGCTGGGGAAGAGGGCAGGCAAGAAATGGGGACAGGCCAGGGGAGAAGGAGACTGAGGAAAGAGCACTGAGGAGTCTTCCATGTAGAAATGCAGTTGACCAGTAAGCTTTCATGCTTTTCATGTTGGCCGTGTGGANACAAGTCATATGTGATNTTTCTGCAGCGCTGTGTATCAGTCTGCTCAGGAGCCATAATAAGACACCCTAGACTGAGTAGCTTAAAGAGCAGAAATAGGTTTCTCATCATTCTGGAAGCCANAACTCTGAGGTTAGGATGCTAACTTGTTGGGCTCTNATAAGAGCTATGTTCTGAAGTCCCTCAGTGGCAGAGAGAACACTGGGGCTNTCCTTCTCNTTTGAGTGGCACTGGCCTCGTGTGATGGCATCTAATACCCAGTCTTCAAATATAACCTTCCTGGGGATTAGGGATTCAGCGTGAGTTTGGGGAAGACATAGTTCAGACCCTAGAGGATTACTACANACGGTCCACTCTTTGAGAGTCTCCATGGAGGTAAAAATGTCTGCTTTGCCATTGCTGCCATTGTTTTTTTGTTCTCTTTACTTCATGTGCCCTGTTGGTGGTGGTGGTGGGGGCAGGTGGGGCCTCACTTCCAAAGCCAGAGTCTGTCTTCATCCTGTGGGGCTCCACCAACTTTTTCCTTTGTCTTTNACATTCACCACTTCTCACTCTCCATTCCTAGAAGTTGTCCTGCTATTATTTGGGGTTTTCCTTAGTTTATGTTTTGTCTGCTCTATGAGGTTTTCATATTCACGATTGCCTGACCTAACAGACATTGGTCTGTAGGTTAGCATGTTGATAGTAGGTAAAGATGTCATGTGCCGTATCAAAGAGACATTGCAATGCGATGTATGTTTTTGTCATTGTCTGACAGTTCATTTTCAGATTGTGCAGGAAAATTCATGGTTTAATTTCAAAAAATAAGAAAGGACTATTGTCATGACCTCACAACATATCTTTGTTTTTAGACACTTCGGAGGTTTTGTTTTTTTCCTCTCCTCCTTTGTGTTTGGGAGTTTCAAAAAGGACGTTGCAGAGGAAATGGGATAGTGACGTTTTGTTTGTTTTGAAGTTGTTGAGTTTAGATTGTGTGTTCATTTGTGGTGTGTGAATTGCAGGATGTAGTTCTGGGGTCCTCCCTGCCAGCAGACCCCCACATCAAGGTTATTCTGGGAAGTCCTATCCACAGTTGATAGTAAAATATGGGGCTGAACTTTGTCAAACAGGAAACAGATATAAATAACTATTCAATCTTAATTCAATCCCAGCAACTTTCTCACACGTACTTTAATAGTGCATTTTAAAAAGTAATTTCCTTTTTAGAAAGAACACTTTAATTCCTTTGTTCCCAGGCCACTTTTAATAAGAAACTTTTCTCATCTTAGTGTGTATATGTAGTGGCTCTTTCCATTTAACAGTAGGAAAATTACATTTATTGGCATTCAGGTTACAAACTATGTGCATTTATTTCTATAGTTTTTGGCTACTGATTAGGAACTGTAGAGCTNACATGTTTAGCATTTCTCAACTTTTCAGTATTGCACACGTATTTCTTAATGAGCCACCCTCACGGCATGTGAATGCTGCAGGCTTGGTATACTGTATGTGTGTTTATGTACATATCTAAGCTGTGTATGTAAAAGGAGTCAGTTTTTGTTGTTTCCTGAGTAGATGATGCTTGCCCAAGCCGGCTGTTAACATGAGAATGAAAGTAGTTACTTGACCTTGCAGTGGTGCTGGTGGGAACAGATTCCAAGGGCATGGNAGAGATGAGGTGCAAGGGATCGGCCTTGTTTATGGGTGTGCTGATTCAGGTCAGGAAGGGNTGGCAGGTAGTTTCCTGGACTCTGGCTCCATGGTGGTGTTAGAAATACGTTTGGGTCTGCAAAGAAAGAGATCACCACTGTAATCGAAGTGTCCTTGACAAGGTAAACCGTTACTCTTGTTCAAGAGGGTGTACTGCACACCAGAGCTGAAGAGCTGGCACACAGGGACCTGCAGTGTGCTTGNGTGTTCATTCTAACTCAGGTGGTGACTGTGTCCTTTCCTCATTGGCTGAGGTCAGACTTATTGTTCTGAGGAGAAAGGGTCCTCTGTGCCAGGCCAGCTAGCTAGAATGCAGGAGGGTCCCTCCCTGTGTATTCATAACCTTACCTGGTGGGTTAGGATTTAAACATTTCCATGGGTGTTTTTCTGAGGTGGAGAAATTATAATCCCTTGTCATAAACACAAGTTTTAAAGCTTTTGGTACAAAAGACTTATATTTAATGTTTTATTACAGTGTGCCATGCTGGGAACCTGAATGTAGAACATGGAGAAGGAGGCTGGTTTTGGACATGTTGAAGTTGAGCTTGCTTGGGAGGCCCAGGCAGATTTTGGTAATAGGCTTGAGAGAAAGCCTGTCATTCCGTGAAGTAGGGTTGTAGAGAGTGGGGATGCTGTCTTAAGAGTAGTTCGATATTGAGGCTGCTCTGAAGTACATAAGCTTTGGAGGATTGTTGGGTTAGAACAGTCAGGGGGTAGGGGGCTGGGGGTAGAACCCAAACTAAGCAGCAATAGAAGAATCTGGGGGACTTATTTCTAGGACTTAATAAGATATTTGTGAAAGTATTTTAATTTGGCAAAGAAAAGGTATGGGATAAAGTGGAACCCATTTTGTTTCTAAATGGTGAGTGTTGAGGTCTATATAGACTTTGTGAATATATTAAATTTGAATGAGTATAAATTAAGATGATTTAGCTCAGGAAATCCTCAAAGAATCCCAAACTTTCTAGGGCACAANTCCAGTTTCTGGGACATTGTTAAGACTGAAGGGATTTAGGCCTAGAATTCTATCAATTACACCTCTCCTAAATAGGTGTAAAAATGAAGACAATGGGTGCCCTATTGTGAATCCTTTTGACCAATTTTAATACTGGNGATGAAATAACTGCTATTAGAAAGTCCTTTATTGTGATATTATGTGTAAATTGAAACACATATCTCACAACAGTGCTCAGGGCCCAGGTACTTCTGGAAGCTTCTTGGAGACTGCAGCACATTGACATAAGGACTAGACCCCAGGCCACCATGCCTCCACTCTGTTCTTTTGTTAATTCATCAGATTTCCTCTTTAATAAAAATGGTCTTCACACTTATAATACTTATTTATAAGGACCAGAGAGTCCTTCTATTCATTTAATCTGAAGGCCCTCTGCTGTTTTGCAATTTTCGTTTGGATTGTCTCCTGCCTGGTTAGAAAAGAGAGGTAGGAGCATTTCTTTGACACACCCTATTCCAGAGGTTTCTTCTACATAGTTCTTTTTATGTATCGCAGACTGCTAGTTGCATATATCAAATTATTAATTTCTTTTGAATATCATACAATATTTTTTCTTCTTTTGAGGCAGAGTCTCATTTTGAAGTTCAGACTGGCTTTGGTTTGGAATCCCCTTGCCTGAGCCTTCCCATTGCTGGGGTTATAGGAACTTTAATACCATGCAGTATTCTTGACAGTTTCTTTGGAGGTGTTTTGAGAGGCACTAAGTGAAGGGACGAGGCATAGTCTTAAGTTTAGGAAGATAGCAAGAAGAAAGACTGAAATGGATACATGGTAGCTTGGAACATAATTCTGTCTAGAAATAATACTTTTCTACTGAATTGAATCTGGTTCCATATGGAAAAACTTGGGATCATTGTTAGACTTTTCCCTCTATTCATTTTAGAAATCAGGTACACTGAAAATTAATGTTGATAGTCATAGACTCAAAATTATAGTTTGGATTAAGAAAAATTTTGTTGGTGAGATGGCTCAGTGGGTAAAGGTGCTTGTCACCAAGCCTGGCTGAGTTCCGTCCTGAAACCCATGTAATGAAAGAAGAGATCGAATTCCCCCCCAGGATATCTTCTGATATGTGGCATGTGCACACACATACATACACACAGGCACACCTAAATAAATAAATTTAATTAAAAAAAATCTTTAAAAGCAAGCATGGAAAACACCAGCAGCACTAATACTCGTAATCGGTGATGACCATTAACCTTTCGATGATGGTTTTGTGGCTGCCTCTTTCATTGTTCAGGGCATCTGTGGAACTAGGGAAATCATTACTGGGGGAAATAGCGGGGAGGAACCGTGAGTGATGGCAGATAGCGTCGCCCTGAACTCAGTTGTGATGGCCTTTCAGTCAAATCAGTTTCTGATTAAAGTCCCATTACTCTCTGAGACCACAGGAAGTTATGCTACCTCTGCCCAGGTTATTTCTCCACTTGACCTTTATTGTGTTTGATTTTGGAATCTCAATTTTTTTTTCTCTTTCATTTCTTTTTAAACATTTGGGTGTAGATAGGAGAGAATTCCTTCCTAGGCTTTAGGGAATGGCATCAAAACCACATTTGTTTTGTTCAGTAGTCCTGCACCATCCTTCCTTTCAGATAACGACCCTTTCTTTCTGTGTGATTAGGAGAATGTTGGGTCTGGGCGTGCCTTTCTGTAATGATGTCTGACATGAAAAACTGCACCAAAACTCATTAAACTGCTCTGACCCGGGTCACGAAGCACATAGCTTGTCAGGTATTTTTAGACAGACCTGTCGTATTCCTCAGTATGAACAGTCGAGGTGGGTGCTGCTCAGGTGTTTCTCTTGCAAATTATTTTGGGCATTACCAAATATGAGGGAACTCTAGAGTTTTCCCTTATCTGAATGGTATTTCAGGGAATTCCTATGAAATGACAAAAATGTATTCCTGAAGGTAACTTTCAGACCACTTACTCTACCTAGATCATTTTATGGTGAGGCCCAGAGAGGGAAAATAATTTGTCTGTTCAAGGTTAAGAGAGAGAAACTGAGGCCTAAGTGCAGGTACTTGCTCTTTAAATGATTGCTCAAATTCGAGTCCACACCAGGCAGTCCTTTCTTTGGGCTCCTTTTAAAATTAGGTCCAAATCTCTCACTCACATGGACCAAGGGGCAGCAGTCTGTGAAATTTGGCGGGGGGCGGTTCTTAATCTTAAATGTTGACAGTAAGACGAGGAACTGTGGGGTAGAGGCCCGTGGTCCACACATTGTCATTATTATTGCTTATGTCAGCAGGTTTCACAGGANGTTTTATGGCTTTTAGAGAACAGGGTGGTAGGAGGCCCGTTCATGAGCGAGCTTCTTTGACACTGCGTTCAGGTTCAGTCCATGGTCACCATTTGTCTTTCCGTGTCCTAAATGTCTTACCTGCTCCCTGTCAGTGTCTGCGACTTAAAACACTGCTACCAATCATCACATGATTTTTGACCTGTTTTACAACTTATTGCAAGCTTTTTTGGGAAACCTATTTTTATGGCAATCTCTTGGTACCTAGACCAGCCAGGCTTTATTTACAAGACAGTCTCTGTCTGTGAAGGAAATAAAAGGCTGTATAATTTCAGCTTGTCAACTCAGATACATTATGTTTGTACAAATAACAGGCTTTGAGTTTTCCTGGATTACTGTATTTGCAGTGGGCTCTCTGCTAGGTTTAGCGTAGCATTTTCAGGATTTCTTTGGCATGTATTTTCTCAGAAGATGTTACCAGGGCAGTTTCCCNACACTAGTGACANTTTCGCAGAGGTGGTTTGTCATATTTGCCTGGCCTGTAACCTAGTTTTGTTTTTGTCCTGTTTTCTTTCCCCATCTTTTAAAATCTCTGTCCTGAGCAGGTAATAAAATCCTATTACTGTTCATTATACTTGGAGATATAATATGTAATTAATTGAATGACTGAGAGTTTTCTTTGCAGCTGTGCATACAGACAGATGTTTCTCAGAGAGAGAGGCAGTCATTTTTAAGTTGCTATGATTGTGGGATTGTGTGCATCCAGAGCAGTGGTTCTCAACCTGTGGGTCGCAACCCCTTTGGGTTTGCATATCAAATATCCTGCAGATCAGATATTTACATTACGATTCATAACAGTAGCAAAATTATAGTTATGAACAGCAACGAAAAGAATCTTATGGTTGGGGGTCAGCACAGCATGAGGAACTGTATTAAAGGGTCTCAGCATTAGGAAGGCTGAGAACCACTGCTCTAGAGGTTTGGCTCTGGAGCTTGATTGACACACCTGATACATTGGAAAGGTCTAAACAAAGCCGTCACCATTCCTNGTGAGGGTCATAATCTTAATTTCACTTGGAATGTTTATGGGACTCTGAGTTTCAGTTCTGGTGTTGCAGCCTCATACTGCAAAGGGGTGAAAGGGCTAGGCATCACTTCCTGTTCTTCTGACTTCAGAAAAATAAAAACATTGTTATTGGAATTTGGGAGTCCTTTTATTGTTGCCAGATGATATGAGGGAAATTTGTTTCCCTTTTGGGGGTTCTTAGTCTCATTAATAAAAGAGTTTAAGAATGAACTCACACAGAAGCTCCAGGACAGTTTTATTAGGATTTAAAAGAGAAACCCCAGGGTAGGCCAGCTGTAACCCTCAGCTCCTCCTGGGAAGGTGAATGGAGGCATAAGGAAAAAGCCATGCTGTTTATGCCAATGTAAGGGTCAGACCAAGGCAGACAAGCAGCCCTATGGCAGGCAGGGAGACTTTAGACGAGAATAATTCAGAAAAGCATTCTGGACTGACTTGAGCTGCATGACTGATGACCTCTAAGCTACTGTGCTAGGGCACGGGTTCTGGGGCGGGACAGTCCCGAATCTCATTAAAGGTAAAGTAGTTTGCCTGTCTCTTGGCATGGCTGCAGGCAAGCATCTCTTCACAGGGGTAGTCTCTGGTCCTGTTGACTTAACTGGTCCAATGGATTGCCAGGTCTCCACCCAAGCCAAGGAGTTTATTCTCTTGACCAGGAATNTTTTTACTCAAACAAGGTANTATAACTGAACGGACTTGTTTATCCTCCTTTGCAGTCCTAAGATTGTGGGCCTTACCTGGTTTTGGGAAATGGAACGTACAATTAATAACAAAAATTAGTCTAAAGATGGATTGAGTTTCAACTTTCAGAATACATATATCATGTATATTATAAAAAGGACTAAGATAACCAGAATATTCAAAGAGTTGAACTAATGCTGGGTAGTGTGTCTAAAGGCCAAAGATACTAATAGGGAAGGAAGAAACTAAAGTGGTTCTTTTCTTAGGTGCCAGGAGGCAAAAGTCATCTATGGTTGTGTGTGTGCTTGCACTTGTATGTTTGTACATGTGTAGGGGTGGGGGTGGGGTGAGAGTGCTATAGGGTACCCAGGCCCCTTGGGAAGATCTTGTTAGTCTGAGTAGGTGAAGAGATTGGTGTTATGGTATTTATCCTGTCTGTATGACCTTGGGCTGGTCATCATCTTAGTTTCTGTGTTTGTCGGGGTGGGTACGGGGGTGCTGTACCTAGGTCTCTTCCTTTACTTCCGTCAAGATCTTTGTGTTATAGACATTGACTAGTTAGAAAGGAAGTCCAAACGGAAAATGATTGCTCTCTCTGTTCCTCAGCCTTGTAATGGCAGCAGACCTCTCTCCCCAGAACAATGGCATTCTCTCTGAGACATCCTAGAATATCGGAAGGAGAAGCTTAAATCATTTGCTCTCAGTTTCAGGGCGTGCTTACTGTTCATATGAGATGCAAGAGGGCAGGCTCAGGACTTCTCACACACCAGGCAAGCACTGGATCACTGACTCATGTTCCCAGCCAAGCTCACATTCTCTACCCGTAGATGTTTGCCTATAGCTTGTCTACACATGCCCCATTATACAGGAATCTGACTTCACACAAATGACATAATTGCTTATTTTGAGAAGACCCNTACTCTAGTGCATTTGAGTCATGACAGAAAGTTGAATTATATTCTGTGCCCCATTTAAAAAGGTAGCNAATTATATAATAATACCATTATCCTGACGTTTACTGGAAGATTATTATTTGAGAAGCACATAAAAAAGTCATTTGATCTTGGNGGAAAATACATGTCAGCTTAATTACCTATATTCTACCGGTGAGGAAATAAAAGACCAAAAAGCTAAATATAGTACAAGTTAGAAGGAATCTTCTTACATTAAATTTATTTTCTGTGGTGGTGAGTAATGATACTTGGGGTATTCTAAAAACACAATTTTNGGGTAGACAGTCTTAAAGTTGTTAGAGTTGTCTGGTGCTGGCTATTCTGTAGGCATTTTTTTTAATAGAAGAATTAAGACTCAGAGCATTGATTTATTATCATCAAATAGAGTTGTGCTTCATTAGTAGTTCAGAAGTTAAAAGGCTGTTCACTTATCTGACNGTAACGGCTCAGTCCTCTGAGAAGATTTCCGATCCTGCGAAAACCTTCCTTGCTAAGGGNCTTCNATCNTTTGTTTGCTTGGTTCAGGTCAGTCTTAGTTGTGAGCAAGGCATGGCCTAGGGTCATCTGAGAAAAGACACTTCGGTTGAGTAATTGCCTGNATCGCATTGGCCTGTGAGTGGATCGGTGAGGGAGTGCCTTGATTCCTAGTTGATAAAGGGGCGCTCGCACACTGGACAGTACTGTCCTTAGACAGGCGGTCCTGGATCATATAAGAAAGCTAACTAAGCACACTGTGGAAGTACTGTCCTGGGTTATCTGAGCAAGCCAGCTTACCTTGAGCCTGTGAGTGAGGCAGCAAGCAGCATTCCTCTGTTTTTTCTGCTTCAAGCTCCTGCATNAGTTCCTGCCCTGACTTCTCTCAGCGGTGGATTGTGAACNGGAAGTCAAATGAGCCCTCTCCTTCCCTAGTTGTTATTGATCAGAGTCTTATAGCAACAGAAAGGAAACTCCAATGCTCTGCAAAGGTTTTCTGATCGCCTGTTCTAGGCATAAAGGACTTGATGGCAAACTAGACACTTACTAGTGTTGTTGTTATTGGGAGGTGGCAGGTGGCACATGCATACCAAACATTTGCAATGCAATGTATGTTGAGCATTCTAGAAAGGGTAAGAGTAGAAGTGTTGTGTGAGTGTAGATGAAGGCTACCCAGTGGACCTGTATGTATGTGTTCTCAAGTATATACCCAGAGACATTTTTTTCCCAAGACAGGGTTTCTCTGTGTAGCTTTGGCTGTCCTGGAACTTGCTCTGTAGACCAGGCTNGCCTCGAACTCACAGAGATCCGCCTGCTTCTAGAAAATAAGTTTAAAGNAAATTTAAAATGTGAAGGTCTGATGACACTGATTGAATTCTTTGAGCGGCTTCGGTTTGGCAAAGCACTGAGGACCGGGCATGTTAAATCAGTTCGAGTTCAGTTTGAAGGAATAATCTGAGGTTAGCGTGGTCTTTNAGGAGCCCGGCCTTCTGTCCTGNTGCCTGAGCTCCAGCTGTCATGCACTTGTTTCAGACTTCAGGAAGGAAGGAAGGACAAGCAGTAGTCTGCTCATCTTGTTTAAGGAAACATTCTAGAATTCCTATTCATTTTTGTTCTCAGAATTCAGAGCNTAAACAAGTGGTCACACTTAACTGTAGATAATGCCAAAAATACAGTGTACCCCCCGTATTGTGCTATGTACTCAGTCCTCTCCTATCTAGAAGATGACCCTCTTGGTACCCCAGAAAAACCAAGGACCTAGTCAGTATTTGTGGGAGTAAGGCTATTCACACAATTATATTCGCTCAGCTGCAGGAACATTTGTGTAGAAAAGACTTTTGTTTTGTTTTATTAGTTATATACAAACCTGTAAGTACAGAGGTGATGCTTGAAATATACTTCACATATTGGTTTTTTGTTTTGTTTTTTTAAACAATAGAGTTAGTCGCTTCTAGATTACATCATACAGAATTCTCACAATAGTATCAATAAAAGCTCACTGCCTCAGCACAATGATTAATTTCATACCTCGTGATAGTTATACAGCCAGTCTTAGTGTCTTTTTTACAGTACACACTGACATACATGACCTATGTACCATTTCCATCATGGGGGCTACTGGAGGGTGGAACAAAACACCCCCAACTTTNNCATCAGAAGGCCTGACTTGAATCCTGATTCTGTGCCTCCTTTAGAAGAATCATGCATAGCNCTGAGAAGGTGGNCCTAGGACATTTGACCCCAGAATTAGGGGTCAATGCTGTGATTGAAGTTAAGATCCAGGGCTGATGTCTCAAAGAACACCTGTTCAGCTCGTGAAATACCCTTGGTTTTATTCTTTATTGGGGTGACTCCATCTGTTTCCCTGAGAGTAATTTGAAAAACACTTAACGTTACTCAAGTATTTTCTTGTTTGTTGAAGTGGCACTTGGTCTAAGAAGTTGGCTTACTGTCAAGGTGAAATTCTTGAGTAAGAACTGCTAAAGAATATGAATTGATAACAGCTTTGAGGGAACAGTGACCTCTGGTGCCCAGTCCAGCCCTCACTGGGGAAATAGGGAAAGTGTGAGGAGTCCTAGGTGTTGCATTCCTGGTTATTTTCAGAAGTCAAGGAGGGGACACTAGCTGGCAGCCTCCTCTTTCTCTCTTTGCCCCCCCCCCATCCCATTGTCTTTTGTTGTTGTGCAGTGTAGGACCAGTCTTGGGGTGAAAGTTTTCCGTCTCAGAATTTGGAGCTGGCAGTGCTGAAATCTCCTGTAGTGCTTCNGTAATGCAAAGGGTCCCCCAGCCCTGAGGCTGGATTTGCCTCTAGCCACGAAATTTTCAATGACCAGCTTGCCTTCTGTTTCCATTCCTGTTCTGCTTTCCAACTTTGTTAAACTCGGGGATAAAGTAATGATTATTAACAGCAAGGATTTAGCAGAGAGTAATGATTTGGGAAGAGTAATCAGATACTTTCCTTGGAATTTTGGTCCCCACCCACAAAAATGTACCAATTTCAGGGCTGGGGAGATGGCTCAGCTCTTAAGAGCACTTGCTTTTTTTGGAGAGGACCAGGTTCAATTCCTAAAACCCACCGGACAGCTCACAAAGGTCTCTAACTCCAGTTCCAGGGGATCTTCTGCCCTCTTGTGGCCTCCTTGGGAACTGCATGAACATGGTGCGCATACATATACACATAAAATAAAAATAAATAGATCTTTCTATAAAAATACTGCTTCCCAAGCTATTATTATTTTATATATATTCTGGTATTCTTGTGATTTTATGTTTTACATTTAAAATAGAGATCCAATTGGAATTTANTTAAGAGTCAGAAATTAAAGTCTGAAACATTGCTTCTCTTTCCTNTAGCTGTTGTTGTGGGCCACTCCTGCTGAGCTACAGCACGTGTCCCCCTGGTGGGATGCTGTANTAGTCATTTAAGCAATAGTGGCTGTTTCTGACCAAAGAAATAGGTTCGAAGTCTTGGCATAGTTAAGGCAAACTCTTCAGAAGTTTACTGTTTCTCTAGATCAGCTAATGTGGTACCTCCAACGGCAACAGTCTTACGCAACCTTCTGTACACTCGCCGTCCCAGATTTCAATTTGTGTTCTTGATGAATGCTTGCTTTTTGCCATTTGTATTACTTAGTTTTGTGTATTCCAAGAGATCTTATTCAACTCTGTTTTAAATTTCTAGTATTAATCTACAGAAAGCACTCCTTTAAGTCAGTTCCCTCACACAGTTTCATATATACCCGTTTTCTCTCTAGATCAAGCCAGCCAATCCTGAGCTGCCTGCACATCACTTTAATCATAATTGGCCAGAATTGACTGTGTTTGCATTTATGAATTCTGCACTCTGCTGACCACTGGAGTCTGTTTGATGTCCACTTCAGTATTCTCTCACACACATCCCCAACCTTTTGGGGCCACTTTTTAAATTTTTAGGGCTTTTTTTTTCATTTGGAGCCCATTTGTTAAGCCTGTTCTTATTTTGCCAACTTATTTGTGGGACTATATTCTTATTTTAATATAATTTATTTTCATGTTCTTAAAAATGCATTCCAGCGTGATAAAATCCCAGACAGATATTCTGTCTTCATAGATAAAGGTTGGGAAGTCATTCCAGTCGAGGTAAGAATGTGTCTTCTGTCGGTAATTGAAAAATATGCACCGAAATGTTGTTCTTTTTTGTTTGGTGTCTCACACATGGAGAGCCAGGCTATACTGTGGAGCAGACCGACAATTAAAGAAGCCTTTTGAACTTGCAGCTTCCCATATGTGAGTGTGATTTTCAGTGCCACTCAAATTGTACCACAGTCCGTTCATTGCTCACTCTGCTCTCTAGTGTTAAATTTGTTCTGCTTGTTCTAAAAGGGGTATAGCATTTACATTTTCTTGAGGCAGTTTAGCTGACTAATAAGAAGTTGCAGTGGATTTTGGTCATAGGAAATGAATTTCTAAGCCTAAGTCATAATGGTAGGTAGGCTTAAGGTGGGGTAAGAGATGAAAGAGTTTTAATTGCACAAAGAGAATTTGTTGTAGTGGATGCCAGTGAACACTGTGGTCAGAGGGAAACAGTGACNTGTTATGAAGGACCAGTAGACTTTCCTAGGAATAGTGCCTTGAGAGAACTGTCTTAGTTCTGCCAGTCTGTTTAAGATGGCTTGGAGATAGTGTGTGCTCAGGAAGAACTAATTTTGAAACATATCTTATTGTTTTGGTAGCTGGTCCTTAAGATATAGTTGGAAGGATTGCCCCCTGGTGGCTTCTGTGTGTCAATACCACTGAGTATTTAGTTCAGTTTTTCACTTCCAGGTGAGCAGAATGAAGCCAATTCTCACTTGAAGCACTGTACTCAGTAAGCTGCTTTGGTGGTAGCTAGTGTACAGAAATTTCAAGTTCAAGGCTATCTCTGATAGTATTTCAGCACTTCATAGACCCCAGAATTTAAGAGCTAACGAAATACTCTTTGATGTAGGCAGACAATAGATATTTATTTATTTATTATGTATACAGACCTGAAGAGGACACCAGATCTCATTATAGATGGTTGTGAGCCACCATGTAGTTGCTGGGAATTGAACCCAGGACCTCTGAAAGAGCAGCCAGTGCTCTTAACATCTGAGCCATCTTTCCAGCTCCCCCCCCACCGGTTTTTAAGTGTGGCAGAGAGGGTTTCCATGTCACCCAAGTCTGTGTCCTCATTGAGGGAGTAAGACATTGAGTTTCTTNGATAAAGATGTTGAGAGATCTTATTACATCTTATTACAAATATCTGTCCTCTGATTTTTAAAACCAAATAGATCATTTCAATGGTTATTCACACCCCTTGATATCCTTGTGAATTAAGTTATTTATTTCCATTTCATAAAATAGTGCATTAAAAATATCCCTATTTGATCATTTTCAATTAAAAATGTAAACCTTAAATAGTATGTTAACCTTAAATAGTATGTAAATATCTCCCACTACCTTTCTGCTGTGTGTATAACTTCCTTCAAACAATACGTGCATGCTTCCACAAACCTGGATGTATGTTTGTGTTCTAAGAACATAATTGGACCCATTACCCAATAGTCTTTAGCTGTTTTTCAGTATATTTTAAACATTTTCCCATGTTATTATGTTTTAAAAGTGTTATGCATAAGATGAATATATATTTTCACCTATGTCACTTAGCGAAAGTTGCATGGAGTTAAATTCTTTTGACATTAACCAAAGGGATACCTCGAGTATTGATGCTAACCTTCCACGGTTTTTGCAGGTCTTTCGAAGGGCATTGTGTTTTCATAGGTGTGAGCTGAGGGTGATTTTAGTATCTAGAAGTTGGGTTAATAATCACTTGAATTGGATCTATTTAAAGCATAATTACTCAATTAATAAAACATAGTTTAGCTGATTATTTGGGATAGCTGCTGCATAATTGTTACAGCTTTTCTTGCTTGTCAGCTTGGCTACAACTGTTATTAACTGAAATCCAAGCAGCTGGGTACATCTGCGAGGGATTTTTTTTCTTAATTAAATCATTTGAAGTGGAAGACCCACTTTTAATCCAGATCTTTTGGGGTGGGAAGATCCACTTTTAATCTGGGCCACTCCCTCTGCTGGCAGCCTGTGTAAAGGGCATGGATGAAGGAAGCTTGCTATTTGCCTGCTTGCTTTCACTCTCATTAGCAGGTCCATCCCTTTACTGGCATTGGAGCCTCCTTCTTTGGGATTCTGGTGTGCACTGAAGACCTAATGAGACATCCAGCATCATGGACTGAACAACTACTGGATTCTTGGGCCTTGTATTGGTAGACAGCCATTGTTGGACTAGGTTCACAGCCTGTAAGCCATTCTAATAAATCCCCTTTCTATATATCTAATATATATCAATAGATATAGATATAAACATATAGATATATAGATTCATTCTATAAGTTGTTTCTCTAATCCTANTACAATAATCGTAAAAATTTAAGAAGGTAGGGCTTGTTTTGTGATCTAATGCTCTCTTTGGCATTTTTTAATTTTCTCTTTCTTTTTAAATTTATTTTATTTTTATTTTATATGCACTGGTGTTTTGCCTGCATGTATGTCCGTGTAAGGATGTCAGATCTTGGAGTTACAGACATTGTTAGCTGCCGTGTGTGCTGAGAATTGAACTCGGGTCCTCAGGAAGAGCAGTCAGTGCTCTTAACCAGTGAGCCATCTCTCCAGCCCCCTCTTTCTTTTTTAA
>LZPO01117120.1:59965-77204 GCA_001675575.1 Neotoma lepida
TTATTGTTTAAAAAACGCAAAAACCCAAAAGGTCCCAGCAGTAGCAGTTTTTGTGTAAGGTGTTAACACATACAGCCTATAATTGCAGCATGTATATTTTGAACCATAATGGAATGCAGCACCATGTATTCAGATAGAGATCTGCATACAGATCTGTGCTCTTCAGTTGGGACATCATAGCAGCTCCATTTACACTAAAGAGTCTTGTTGTGGGGCTGGAGAAATAGCTCAGCAGTTAAAAGCACTGACTGCTCTTCCAGAGGACCCGGGTTCAATTCCCAGAACCCACATGGCAGCTCACAACTGTCTATAACTCCTGTTTCAGGGGATCTGGTGCCCTTATACAGACATACCTGCTGGCAAAACACTAATGTCCATAAAATAAGTATAAATAAATTTTAAAAATTAAAGAGTCTTACCGTGTTTCCCACTCTTGACATCTGCTTGTAAGCGACTTAAAAATAATCATTTGAACTCCTATGAAGCAACCACTGAAGGGTGCAAAGACTCCTTCTAGTGACACCATTGTAGTCTTATCTATACGTGGAGATAAGTCAAACTTAGAATACCACTGTGTCTTATGACTTCCCCAATATGCTTTCTCCTGGAGGAGAAATATGCTGTAATATGAGCCCACAGCCAGGTTTGGCCCAAAGGGTACCCCAGATAAAGTCATTCCCGGGTGGCAACACGAATTGTTTTGATCAATGCATGAATGAACATATCCACAGGTGCTTATTGCAGACTTATGCTAGTGTATGCTGTTTTCCTCAAAAGCAAGATCTGTCTGAGGGACACACTTTGGGGATTGAAAAGGACTGTCTGGGCACGATCATTTCATCGGTACAAGCAACCTCTTGGTGGGTTGTTAATGGTAGGAAATATCTAGATTGTGGGCCATTATGCCTTCACATTTCAAAGCCAGAAAACAAAGTCATGCTCTGGCATGGTGGTTGGAAAAATGAAATCTTTCTTTTTAAAAGTCAGATCTGAATTTTCTGATTTCCCTCTGGCATCTGTGGTGCTGTCTCCCGTTGGATTCCTTTGGTAAGATAAAGAGTTAAACCGGAGGCTACGCTTAGATACACTGGCCCTGTTAGATACTGGCACTGTTGCGCAGCAGCCAGTAGATGGCAGTACAGTTCCACTCCAGCACTTTCTAAAGCCCTGCAAGCACTAACATTTCATTACAGTCTAATTTTGAAAATGCCTGATTAGCTACATTAAGCAATGTTTGGGTGATTTTTTTTTTCCCTTTTAAACTTACAGAATTACAACCACAGCCTGAAAGGAAGCCATTATTGGTAGACAGCATGATTATCAGTTGCAATTTAGTCCGTGTAATAGGGGAGCAGCACATAGATGTTTAATTATATTTGTAAAAACAGTCTATATAAATATGTAAAATGGTTAACAAGAATGATTATGATTTCCCAGTTATTTTAGATCAGTATTTTTATCCGAACTCTCCCTAGAGTACCACCTAATCATTATGGTGAATCATGCAAATGGAATACTTCTTAGTTCTGTTAAGAAATCTTGGTGCATAATTAACTTGTAGACTAAGCTAGCTCATATCCGTGCAGTTTTTATTTCTTTGGAAGTTAGGACAAGAGCTGTCCTTGGAAGAGGTGGGTTATGTTCTTATGTTGGGTTTTTGCAGGTCTCTCAGGAATTACGTAGTTCGGAGAAACAAGCTGCTCTTCTGGCTTTCTTTGTGATCTAGATTATGTTGTAGTAATGGACTCTGTGGTTTAGGTTGAACATATAATAAAAACATTGTCATTTAAATCGGAAACTTGTACAGTTGATTGGCAGTTGGTGTACCAAGAACTTTTCTTATTTTAAGATTCTTTAGGGGAGACTCCATATTGGATGGGACATTAAAATTGGTAGATTTTTTCCCCTTTTGTTAAGAAATAGAAGCGTTATGTTATTAATATTTCCATTTGAAGTATTTTGTGTTAGGAAATACTTTGAGAGATGTCTTCCTTGGAAATTGAATCGATTTTTAAGAAAATTCCTGCAAATGTTAATCTTCTGTTCTCATATTTATTTACTGAGTTCACTATAAAATTATAGACTTGATCTGGCCTTTTTAAAAACTTCAAGACATTTTAGAAGCAGGAATGCAACATTACTGTTTTCCTGTGTGCCCTCTGCATATTTAGTCTAGCAGGTATACTCGCAGGAGATGAAACTCCTGCCCATTGTGGAGCAGAAGGGATTCGCTTCATTTCCCATTTTATGCTGAGTTTATGTGGGTAAATCTATAGTAACTGCGCAAGCTTGAAATCTGCTGCATAAGCCACAGTCTCTGACAGACAAAGCATGTAATTTCTCACCGGTTTTGCTGTGTAACTTGCCTCCCGAGGCATGGATAATGCATCTTGACAGTTCATGTTGTCATGTGTGTGTTTGTGTACATCCATACACAAATAATGTAGACACACCTATTATAATTGCTATAAAATAAAATATGCTGGTGGGAATTTGTGTGACTTAGGCCAAGTGAATGAATTCGGGACATAACATATTTATTGTCTCCTAGCAGACAGAGATGAGTATAATAATAGCATATTCTTAAGGTGCTTTTTGTCGTGGTTTTTTTCCCCCTCGTCAGATTCTGACGGGAGGTGATGTCAGCCAGCCAGGAAATGCAAGCCTCAGATTTCCTGGGGGTGCTGCACAGTGGGTTGAAACACCCTTGCAGTAACAGCTTCCTTTCTTCCTGGGAAGTTTCCACACCAAGTGGTGCGGATTGAATAGTGCCTCTGTGGTCTGCAATGGAGAAGGTGCTCTTGAGTGATGTGTTTTAAAGAGCACCTTAAAATTGCAAAAGACTAACATTTATGAAATTGCTGTCCAGTTCAAATCTTCATTCATTGCTACTTTATAGAATTTGGCGAGTCTTAGTGTTTGATCCACAACATAGATTTTGTGAGGAATGTTCCTCTCCAGCTAGCTACAGGATAAGGGTGCACAGGGTGGGGGGGTGGGGGCTTTGTTTCTATTTTATGCACAGCCAGACTTGCTCTTATGTTTGTAATATTTAAAGGAGTTGAATAGGAGGCCCTTGATTCTTTGATCTAAAGCCACAGTAAGTTTAACGAGGAAGATTTTTCATATTGCTTGCAGTATTGAACATTTCCTCCAGTTCAGACTAATATGATCTAATGATCGATTTATACCTTAGATCCCATCTGAGTCCACCCTCCTCCCTCTGCTGAAACAGGTAATTACAAAGGTCCTCAGATCAATTTTTGTAAAGGGGCACCCTGACGGGTACCATGACTGAAGTGTGACATGAGCCTTTTTCCAATACAATGGGTGGCCTAACATTCCTCTGGAAGCCAAGCTCATTAAGTATTCCGTTCCTTCCCCCTCTTCACCCCCCTTCACACACTTAGCTTGAGTCTCACTAAGTCTGGGGTTTCTTCACTGAAGACTTAGGAAAATTGCTTCGAGTTCTCAGATTGAATTTTTTATGTGTATGACTTCATGATAGCATTAGCATGTGCTTTGATCCATGTGTGAATGGCACTGGGTCGGCGCTTATTGCCATATCCAGATGGTGTTACAGGGAACAAACAGTTGTGTTTTAAGATTTCTCAATAGACTGTCTAGACTGGCCGTGCAGCAGACAGATACAGCCACCCATCAAATTAGCGTTTGTCAGATTTATGGTAATGGTTCACCAAAGCCTTCCTGTCATTGACATTAAGATTTACGCCTCCAAAGTTATTTTGTCTTCCACAGAATATAGCTTGTGATTGCTTGGATTTAAAAAAAAAAGTTTAAGACAGAAAAGTCTTGGTGAATGTGAGCTGTTTCTGAATGAAAAGAAAAATATAAAAGGAATTAAACAGTGGCTGAAGCTCAGAGTCTGTATTGATTAGGGAAAGGCACCCTTCCCGCCATACCCCTCCCCACCCCCACCCCGTGAGTGAAGAAGGATGTTCTGCTATGGCTAGTGTCTCCCATTTGCCCTTGTTGGAAAGAAAAACATGTATGTGGGTGACTGTGGCCAGATTTTGCCCTTTCATGTTGTTACTCCTGAGTAATGTGATCTGCTGTCCCAACGCGGTGGGAATAACCTTTTCACAGGCAGTGTGTCCATTCTCAGTGGAAATGTTTTCCCAAGTCTGCCTAGGCTGCCTTTGATCATACCTCCTTCCAGTGTGGGGTCACAGCTACTATGCTCTTCCGAGAGTCACAGGTTTCTTCGAGGAAAGTGAGAGACACAGGGGTTCCAAATAAATAAATAAATAAATATGACCCAAACCCTCTGCAGTGTTCAATCATCGACGCTATGAAGTTGGGAGGGTGCAAATGCCACATGGCGTATTCAGGACATTTCAGGCTGAACTCACACAGCCAGTTTTTAGACTTGAGTCACAGGGAAAGTCTTTGCACTTTTTCATCCGGTGCAGTTTGAGGAGTGAGGGTCATCCCATCCTGAACATGCTGAGGCATGCCTGGAAATGTGTTTTCCTATTATTGTACATTGGTGTAAATGACGAATGGCTGGGAGGCTGGGGGCGGGGAATGTTGATTAAAATTCTGAGACCATGGTGGAGTGTATGGAGGGAACTGACTGGATAGTGGTGAAAGGCTGCAAGTTTCAAAGCAAGTTATTTGATTGCTCTGAGACCTGGCGTTTGGGGAAACCCTTGCTGACCCTTTTTGATATGTTAGGATAGAGATACAGGGCAGAGTTCTCGAACACTTCTCATTCAACACTACCTCTTCTCTGGGTTGTAGCAAAGCTGTATCAGTTCCTGAATGCAGGGAGGGACTGGGGTCCCTGCCAGCCTGCTCTGGTCTGCTTGGGGCTTGTCCTTGCTGCTTTCTTTCTTTCTGGCCCTGGCCTTGTAGTCACCATAGGCTAGACTGCTATCCTGGTCTGTCTTTAAATACTTCTCGTATGTACGTTTGAATTGAACCATAAGTATTTTATCAGCTGGATCAAAGGTGTGGTCACTGGTGTTCAAGTTCATTCTTTCTTCAATACATTCCCCTCCAGGATAGTGAAATAATGGCTTTTCAGCTTCACTCCCATTCAGGTCTTTAAGTTATATGTCCTAAGTTACATTTTTTTTCCTGCATTGATTCCTCTGAATATTAAGATTTAACTTCATTTTTTTAATTATTTAATCAATTTATTTTTAAAATTAATTTATTTATTTTACATCCCGACTGCAGTTTCTCTTCCCTTCTCTCCTCCTTCCTCCCCCTTCCTTTGTATTTTAACGTGAATTATGACCAATTTTTTGGAAAGAATTTGATTACCTCTCTTATGTGGTTGTAAACTTACATGATATCTCAGAAAAAATTATGGGAACGTTTTGCTGAACAAATTTTTTCCTTCCAAACCTGTCCTTTTCTTTTTAACCGTTTTTCTCTTTCTCCATTTTACTTAACCCGTGGGGCTACTCGTTTTTATTCCCTTTGCAAAGCATATTTCTTCTGGATGCCCGGTTACCTTGACCAAGTTTTGATGGACTCGTAGTGCATTGTTAGCAGGGCGATCGTGTGAGGGGGTCTCCAAAGCACAGCTCACGACATACGGCTGCCTTATCTTCTCATGGACTCCTCACTGTTGCCAGTGGAGAGGGTGCTGAGATGTCTGACCCTTGGCCAGCTACAGCACTTACCATTTTGGACTTGAAAACTATTTAAAATTCATTGTAAGAAACAGTATAAATTTTACAAGACACATTTATAGTGTTTTTAAAACATTAACTACCCTTCTTACACGTGTGTTCTGTTGGAAATTGGAAGGGTTGAATGGAATGCTAGCCTTTTGAGCAAAAGTGTGAAAAGTTATTTAGGTAAAATTCCTTTTTTCACCTTTAGTTTAAGATTTTCCTCTCTCTGGGACTCCTCCACAATGGTCATTCGGGTTTACTATTTTTGGAAGGGAGTTTTGACAGTACACTTTATGCCTTGTTTACTTGATCAGATGACATATTTAAAGGAACCACAGGATGTTAGAGCTTTAGGGGACCTTAGAGGGCGTCTAATTTAACAACCTCATTTTTCTAGTTGTAGAAACAGCAGTATGGATAGGTTAAGTATTTGAAGTTGTCGGGAACACCATTCCCCATCTCTTATTTTATTTTTACGTGGCTAATGATAGATACTCCTTTAATAGGTATGCCCCCTCCAGTAAATTCACTTCTGCTCACTCTGTCTCCATTTGACTAATTAGTTCATCGCTAAGAAAGCACATTTCATTTTTTGCAGCAGATTATACCAATGGAGAAAATATAAAATACAGAGCCCAATGGAACACACACTGATAAGTGTATACACACTAGCCATTTCCCCCTTCTTGCCAAGGCTGCAGTGTGTCTAAAAGGAGCAGTGAGTTATGCACTTGTCTAAACTACTTAGACCCTGTGTTGTGTAACTTGAAGGTACCCACAGCCTTCCTCACAGCCAAGTGTGGCTGTGCTCTTGGTTCTGAGCAATAATCTCATATGAGAGGGAGGAGCCTGCTTGGGGGTTTGGGGGAAACTTTGGCTCTTTTGTGAAGAGGGACCCATGTAGCTGGCTTACTCAGACCCCCTCCCCCATCACTCCTTTGTATTTTTCTCCATTTGAATATGGCTACAGCATTTAGAGCTGCTAGATAGCTTTCTTACTACCTTGCAGGAAAGGGAGTGGGGAGCGAGCTTCTTTTAAGTCCTGTTGATTTAAACCAACGGTTGGCATTATTATTAATCCAGTGATTGGCAAATTATAATGAATGGACTGATTGTGTCTTCCTGTATGTTGTTACTGGGACACAACTTTGCCTGTTTGTTAGGTATTCAGTGTGTCTGTCTGCTTTTAAGCTGACAGTTGGGTATTAACTGAGACTATACTGCCTTAAATCCTGTATGAATATATGGCCTACATGACTGTTGTGTGTGTGTGTGTGTGTGTACATATATGTATGTATATGTTTATATATATACACACACAGAGAAAGAGAGAGAGAGAGAGAGAGAAGAAACGCTATATACAATCTGTTCCTTTAAATTTGTTTGTACCTCATTGAAAACACCACAGAGTGAATTTTATGTTACTTGCAGCCAAACACATTCTTGGTGGAATCAACTAGTAATCCAGAGCTCTAACACATTTGTGACCTGGCATTTTTAGCTATTGAAATTATTGTCTGGTTAAGCAGGGCTGTTTCAAATAAGCAGATTCCTGATTTGGGTCTTTGTCTACTTTATTTCCTCCCTAAACTTTCTGGTTATTCTTTTCTGTTTAATAATAAGGTAAGATTGCTCAGTAGGTAAAGGCTCTTGCCACCAATCCAGATGACCTGAATTGGATCCTTGGGACACCCGTGGTCGAAAGAGAGAACTGCCTCCAGCGAGTTGTCATGTGACCTCCAGGTGCATGGCAAGGAGTGCACCCTCACACAACTAAATGTAATAAAGTTATTTAAAAAGAGGCATTTATAGTAATAGTAAGATGAGAATGTAAGAGTGCTTAAGCATTTAAATGTTATCTAAAACTGACACTGGCTCTTTGGTCTTGGATTACTTCCTGCAGTGTAGGTAAGGAAAATTGTCAAGTCTTTAATCAATGATAGTTTCTTGGTAGGTCTTAGAGCTCCAAGGTCCCACTTACTCAACACCGTACATGGAGCTGCCCTGCCTCATCCTCCCTTGTCTCCTCTTCCTCTTTCTTCTCTTCTTACTCCAGCCTTGGTGCCCAGTGACCTGTGGGCCTGGGAGAAAGTTGACACAGCATCAGCTCTGTAGCAGCATGCTGTTCTGTGTGTCCTCTAAACCAGTCACGAACCTAATAGGAGCAAAAAGAAAACAACAACATCCACAACAAAAACCCAAAACCAAAAAAGCCTGGAAATGTGTTTCTGATTCAGTAATGTCTACAGTTGCACAGTCTGTCTTTTGTACATGAAGGAAATTTTAGTTTGACTTTTGTGTCAAGATAGAACACCCCCTTATGTGTGATTACACAGATGACTAAAAAATATGCCTTAAAAATATGTCTATTTTCATTTTTGTTGATACAAGTCTCAATAGTAATTCTGCCCGTTTTGCAGATTGTGTAATGAATTATTGCAGAAAGGCTACTGAATTGGTTTATAGAAGGCTCTGAACTAATCAGGGGTTGTTTGTCAATTTAATTAACTTCTCTGTCACACTTGCATGTGTAAGGAAAAGACGTTGGACAATATGCATTGAGAGTTATTTTCAATTGTAAGATGTTTGTACTTGTAAAAAAAAAAAATCTTCATGGTTGTTGGAAACCCTTGAGGATTAATTGAGTCAAGCAGCAACAAAACAGCCTTTGCAAAATCCAAGTCCCCATGTCCTTATTACTTACCCTAAAGGGCATTGGAAAGTGCTCTTTCATTTTAAGATCTCAGAGAGCTTGCCATATATAGATGTCCATCATCATGAGAGAAATTATCTGGGGATGGAATATTATGGGTAAATATGAGTTTTATGGTGACGTTTTACAATGCTGTATCTTGATAACCTATTAACAGTATATTTTAGTATAGTTGACATTTTATTGAAATACCATATTAGTGTCTTCACGTCAGTATCTTAAGTTACAGATTTCCAAGGATATATTAAAATAGGTTGGAAAGTAAGAGTAGATTCCAGTAAAGCAGGTAATACTAGGATATTATGTTCTAGATATCTGCTTCCTAATATATATTATTACTAGTATAAACACTCTGCTTTATTGAGGGGATTATAGTTCATGAAAGAAAGAATTTTAATTTGACTGGAGAATTTTATGGTCTAATGTCTCTGTCACAAAATCTTACTAGATATTTTGAAGCAGATATATTCAGCCATTTCCTACAGGTAAAATTACATCATAGCAAAGAAAAGCACTTTGTGAGTTAAGCGTGTTATGCTTACATTTTTGCCTTTCAGCTCACATGGAAGACATAAAGGAATCAAATTTTGATACTGTATTCCAGGAAAATATTAAGACATAAAGAACAAATTACTTGATTTCTACCCCTTGTTGCCTTTTATAGTTTTTAAATGACTGTCTCCTGAGTTATTCTGATATTCTAATTAGTACTCTCTAATCTTCTAACTCACTGTAGTTTTTATACTTTCAAGAGAAAAATGTGACTTAAAAAGGTAGCTGTCTTTTTGGAGGGATGAGGTAGTTATGAATTAATAACAGATAAAAAATTAGAGAGGCTGCCAGTTTCACAGGCCGGGGAGGAATGTTGACTTTGCAAATACCTGTTCACAAATTAGTCTTTTTATACAGCATGTCTGGCCAGTGTCTAGGTACTAAAAATGACTTGAGGTGAATAATTTCTTTCCATTAAATATTCTTTCAAGTACGAAAGACCTCAAGATACTCTTTTGAGAAGAATTGTATTGCTGTGCTATAAAATACAGACATGCATATTTTTCTAATGATTTCATAAACATATAAATGGATACATGAGTGTATAGTGAATTCTATCCCATATCTCTTGCCTTCTGTATTATATATGTATATATATATATATATATATTTTTTTTTAAATCAGAGCCATGGGCTGGAGAGATGACTCAGTGGTTAAGAGCACTGACCACTCTTTGAGAGGACCCGGGTTCAATTCCCAGCACCCACATGGCAGCTCACAACTGTCTGTAATTCCAGTTCCAAGGGACCCAACACCTGTGGCAAAACACCAACGC
Organism: Neotoma lepida; assembly: GCA_001675575.1. NCBI lineage: Eukaryota > Metazoa > Chordata > Mammalia > Rodentia > Cricetidae > Neotoma > Neotoma lepida. The sequence continues at coordinate 69,658 of LZPO01117120.1, forward strand.
ACATAAAATAAAAATAAATAAATTAAAATCAGAGCCATGTGTCAATATATATTTAAAATGTCAAATAATTTCATAGAACATGTAAAAGTCAGCTGTGAATTCCAGTTCTCTCTTCCTTCCCTGGTTTTCTCCATTTTCAGCTATTTGGTTTGTTTTGTTTTTGTTTATTACTGTCCTCCTGGTCAGTATGCTCATGTCCCTACTTCTTTCCTTTCTACTGGTATCCCCACTGGTCCCCTGCTTTGGAAGGAAGGTTAACTCTTTCCTCTCCAGCAAACAGCTTTTCCCTCTCTTACCTACTTCCCCTCAAGACTCCCAGGATGGTTAATGCTGTGGATTTGGGTAGATCTGAGTCGCTACATTGCCGTGTAACTTTAAAATTGTTAGACATGGCTGCCATCTGCTACACTACGTTGATGTTCCCCCCATTCAATTTGATTTTCATTGGAGTAAATTATTGTGATGTTTTGTTATTTACTTAGTTTCTATTTCACTAATTTTTTCTCGTTTGCTCCCCCTCCCCCCACAGTTGTACAAATCTTCTCTTCCTGATGTGATAATCTTGACGTTAGTGACACTTCTTCCAGAACCCCTGGTCTGCACCTCTTTGGGCTGATTGCTGCCCGGGGCTGTGTGGCTGTCATCCATGGCAGCCCCTGAATTGCCATGTGGGGGACCTCTTCTCCTGTGAGGTCTGCTGGCATCCAGGTCTTCTTTCTTCGTCACCCCAGGGTGCACTGGAGGTCACGATTTTGAGACCTTTCTTATCAGGCTCGTGATTGATGGCTTAGTTGGTACGGAGTCCTGGGTTGGGCATTAGTTTCCCTCACAATTTCAAAGGCATTTGTACCATTTGTTTTTATGTTTCTAAAGTGGCATCTAGAGGAACCATCCTAGTTTGTCCTCAAGCCTTTGTCTCTAACTTCCGTGGTGTCGGCAGGATTTTGTTTGTTTTTAATTGTGGTTGACAGCTGTAGTTTTCTGACATTCCACGCTGTGCTTTGGTATACAGACTCTTTCGTAGCCAGCGCACTAGGCCTTTCGAGGGGGAAAACTCAAATCCTAAGTTCTGCAAAATTTTCTCGACATTTCCCCCATTTCTTCCCACTTTCCTATAGCAATCCTTAATTTTCATGTTTTCATTTTGTGTTTTTCATCTATGTCCTATTTTCTGGGAGATTCCCCCTCCCTGGAATTTAAGCCTTTTATTGTATTTCAAATTTCTGTTCACCACTCTTTTTCTGCTTGTTTTATGATAACCCGTTAGTGATTTTCTTTCATGGGTGTCATGTATTTTATTTATTTACTTACCACAGAAAATATGTATGTATGTATGTATGTATTTATTTATTTATTTGAGACAGGGGAAAATATTTAGTTATTTATGCATTTATGCTTGCCTGCATGTATGTCATGTACCACGTGCTTGCCTGGCACCCTCAGAGGTCAGAAGAGGGTGGTTAGATCTCCCTGGACCTGGAGTGACAGACAGTTGTGAGCCACCATGTGGGTGTTGGGAACTGAACCTGGGTCCTCTGCAAGAGCTGCCAGTTCTCTGAACTTCTGGGTCATCTCTCTGGTGCCCATTTACTTACTTTTGAGACAGCGACTGTGGACCTTGAATTTCTCAACCTCTTGCCTCCACCTTCCAAGTGCTAGGATTACAGATTTGTGTTGCCATGCCCGTTCAATACTGGCTTTTATGTACACCAGGAGAGCACTCTACTGACAACTGTATGCCCAGTCTCCATGTCTTTGAACTTTAGGCTTTAAAAATGCATGTAGATAAACATACATGCTCTATCTCTGCTTACTCTGAGCTATTATGGGTTTTTTCTGTGTTTTTGTTGTCTGTTCTTATTAATAACTTTTCTCAGGTGTCTGGCAATCCTTGTTTGTCTACTTATATTCAAGAGTATTAGGTCTTTTATTGGAGGGGTTCCCAATAATCAGATCTGCAGGCGATCTCTGTTAGGCTAGCCGCATAGTCCACACAAGACTCTTTCAAGCCCTGGTGTTAGGAAGACAATCGTGGAAGTCAGGGCTCCGGAGGCAACTGTGGATAGGGCTGGGCACTGGGTGCCCTCTGCACTCTAGCCTCACTTTATTCTTCTTTGTGCTGTATTCTTTGCCTGTAACTTGTGCCTAAGGAATCCTAGATGTGAGACCCTGTTTGAACTTCTCAGGGAAGAGATATGAAGTCTTTGGTGGTTGGGCAGTTGCCTGGCTCCATGAAGAGGGGGAGAGGTCCTAAAATCCAATTCCTTCTTCAAAGGGCTTTGAGCTAGTCTGTTTTTAGTACTATGTTCATCTGCTTCTGGAACCTGGATCTACTCCTCGCTGAGCTTCTCATCCATTCTGTGGGAGCCGTTTGCAGTTCACTTCCCCACTCTGCTGGTTTAGACTTAGTGCCATGTGGTTGGCAGCATCCGTTACTACGCAGTCTTCTGTTGGCCTAATAATTGTAGCTGGATTTGATGTCCAAGCACCTGCAACATTTAAAAAACTATTTAAAAATGATTTCTTTTAAAATTAATTGTAGTTTCAGGGGCAAGTGTTCAACTTGTCACTCAGAAACCTTCCCCTTCTTTTCCTCCCTAACAAGCAATCTGGCCCAAAGGATAGATGTCGTGTGAGCACTTCCCCTGACCAGCGGTCTCGAACAGAAGCACACACGGTCTCTGGTTAGAGTCTGTGCCTTTCCTGTTTCTAGGAAGGGGTAACATTGTGGGATCATAGTGTTTGTTGCAGAAAGATTTTGCAAGCAGATGCACACTATCTTATTCTCCTCTTGCATGCACAGGGAACTGGCACATTTGCACTCTGAGGGAGTAGGGGGTTAGAAGTGTGTCACTGCTGCCAATGGCTTTGGATCCCTTTTCACAGTCTGTTTATCAGGAAGTTCAAGGCATCTCTCTGTGGAGCATGAGTGATCAGAAATGGAGGTCCAGAGTGTACAGTCTGGTGTGTGGCGCTTCCTTTCCTTCCATGAAAGTTGAGGCCGATTGGATCAGATGGGCCATTCTAATTCCAGATAGCTGCCACTATGCATTTGAAGTATCGGTTGTACTTTTGGATGGCTAAATGTTTCCCGAGTGGGGTTGATTGTTAAGTATCAGTGTTCTGCATCTGAAATGCTACATAGAAGCATTGTAGCTTATCCTCGTGGGGCAGAAGCTGCTCACTGTAGGTGGGTTTCTGTACTGGGCTTCCTGTACCTTTCCCTTGCTCCCATTCTCCTCTTCACTCATGGCTTCTCCTCGTCCACATCGGGCTTTTCCATTTCTGCAGCAAATCAAGTCCTTTGGCTCCTCAGGCAAACTGGAGCTCCCTCAACCTGGAACATTGTTCCCCTTATTCTCTGTCTGATAACTTCTACTTTCAGCTAAGGCAGCCCTGGCCCACCCCCAGGCCTCCCATCTAAATTGGCTTACTGTGTCAGACATTTCCCCCCGGCTTTTGGAAGTATAATTGATAGATAGTCTGTTAAACTTTTTCAAGGTTCACAGCACTTTCTCACTGTCAAGTTGTGTGATCCCCCACTTACTCTGGGGGACTTCCTGTCTGGACTCCAGCTTCCACCAGGGCAGAGAGCACATCTTCCTGTTACCTTCAGTGGCTCCCTCTTGGGATGGAGAAGCAGCCAATCACTATTGAGCAAATGAATGAAGACTGTCAGCTCAGAACACTGATCCTGCAGGCAGCTTCTTTAAGGTGTAGTTGTAAAGGGGCCTTGTTTTTTTTAAGGACTGGAGTTAGCTCTTTGCCGCTGTGTATCTTGCAACTGTATGTAAATTATATAGCTCACAATCATTGTAAAGTTTGATTATTACTCCTATTATTTATTTAGTCTTCTGTTAGCTCTCTGTTGCTGAGGCAGAATACCTGAGGAAATTCATCTGAGGGGGGAAAGTTTATCTTGGTTCGTATTTTCAGTGGTTTCTGTGCATGGTCTCTTGGCTCTATTGTTTTGGGCTTATGTTGAGATATGTGTTTGAATTGGAATCCAAATTGTGCCCCACAGGCTCAGGTTTGAATGCCTAGTTCCCAGATTATGGTGCTGTGGAGACCTGAGGAGGTAGGGCCTGAGCGGTGGAAGTGGGTCACTTGGTTATACTTGCCCATGGTTCTAGGCTCTCTTGGCTTGCCAGTATACCCTGTGAACAAACCCGGCTTGCCAGTATACCCTGTGAACAAACCCCTCACACTCCCATGGCCATGGATGGAGTGTTCCAGATGCCATGCCTTCCCTGCTATGGTATACCATACTTTCTAAAACCATGAGCCTACGCAAACCTTGCCTTCTTACATTATTCTGTTAGGGATTTTGGTCACAGAGATCTAGAAGTAACTAATACAGTGAGGAATCTGACAGAACACCCCTGCTGAGCTTGTGGTTGCAGGGAAGCAAAACAAGCAAGCAAGCAAGCAAGCAAGCAAGAGACCAGAGTCCCAGGTCCCCTTCAATGGTGTGTACTTTGTGACCACTAGGCCTGTAACTGGGCTGTCAGAAATGAAGATATTCTAAAGGCACACTGTGTTTCTCCATCAGACTATAAGACTGTGGAAACAAAGGATCACAAGGAAATGGGAATTTCCCCAGGGATCTCATGTTGGGAGGAGGAAGGGGCACCAGCCAGAGGGGGACCGTGTCTCCCTGAAAGGGATTTCACACATTTCCAACAACTTGTCAGACCACCTTGCAAGATGAAACTAAAACTATGATAATGATGGGTCAGTGGAGGGCAGGCCCACATCTTGACCATACTGCTTAAACCTGCAGATCCTCTATTTGAATTTTGATTTCATTTCAGAACCCCATGGACTTGAGGCAGCTGCTGGATCTCTTTGCCCCCTTTTCCTGTGTGGCCACATTGACTAAATCTCCTTTTTGTGCTTTCCACTTTTAATTTGGCCTTTTCATTGGCTTATTGAGAATGTGTGTGACTTGACTTGGTACAGGTTATGACTTCCACGTTTGATAACGGGTCCAACCCCTAATAGTGCCACAGTGCTGATAGCCCAGTGACCAAGCCTTTAAGGCACAGCTCTGGTACTGTAAGAGCCTAACTGGAACTTTTCCAAGTCCACTAATTTGACATAGTCTAGATTAAGCTCAAGAACAAATGCCAGTGGTGGAAGTAGGGAGGATGGCCAAGCAAATAGCGGAGGAGAAGACAGCAGACAAAACCAGTCTACTGTACTAGATAAAGACAACCGAGGCTGCCTCTCTTCTCCCCCTAGACAATGATGATTTTGAGGAAGGCGATAGGGAAGTTTAATAGCACTCCTTGTGAAAGTCTATTTCCAGAGGCACCTTCAAGCAGAAGTTCCTAGAGGAGAGGAACTTTCATCTGTCAGTTCTGCATAGCAAAACTTCAGTTAAACATGGTGCACTCAAATCAGACTTGGTGAATGATTGGTCACATACAAGGTGTCAGATAGCGCTTTCTGAGTGGGACACAGGTATTGCAGTTTAAAGTACGGCCCCAGTTCTGGAGGATTGCACACTNGTCATCAAAGACTTGCTCTTCAATGGAAGATGGACGCGCCAGTGAAGAGGCAGCATTTGTGGGGGCGTATATTAGAATTGCAGGCACAGGCCCTAAACTCTTTTTTTGTTTGGAAGAAAAAATGGTAGACCAGCTTTTTAATCCTCCCTGGGTTTCCCCGGGAAGGGGCAGGGCAGTATAATGCAACCACCACCGCCATAGCAGCCACTGCAGCCACCACCACCGTCGTTATTCTGGAAGCAGACGGAGACCTGTGTTCAAATCCCAGATCTTGTTAGTTGCAAAGCTTGGGCAAGCAGTTTCTTTTGGCAACAGGAACCTTCACAAGGGCCTGATTCACTTGTGGTCTTCTCAAGGGATTGTAAAGTTAAATGCAGTGATACTTCAAACACGCTTGCCAAAGACTTCAGCGAGTGAGGGCTCCGAGTACTGAGTTCGTAGCAGGTTTGTCAGAAGTACATGGGAATTGACAGCAAGGGTAATCATCAGTATGTGACTGTTCCCCGTGTTCCTCCATGAAGAAAGTGCACTGAGCACACTTACTTCAGCATGTTAAGTGTCAACTGCTAGAGTTCTGCTTGTCCTAAAATGGGTAAAATGCTGAGAACCTGTGCTTTAATTATGACCATTGTTAACAATACTGAGGAAAACGTTTCAGGTTTTAAATCTTTTAATCTGCACAGAAATATGGGGAGGAAGGTCACAAAACTTGTAATTTTATTACCATTATCAGCAACTTTGAGTGTGTGCGGCATTGGGTAATTAATTTATCAGGGTTCTAAGAAGGCTACAGCCTGGAGTTAGTTTAAATGCCAGTTAAATGATTGATAGTTAGATGTAGGTACTACAGGTTCTGATGAGCAATTCAGAGCGATACCTGTCGCCAAAAGCCTTTGCTCACTCTTGACAGTTTGAGGTTAGGTTCCCAGAGGGCTTGAGAGAGAGAAAAGTGAAACCGTGGGCAGTCCAGAATTCCTGCAGGCCTCCTGTGGGAATCCTGGGCTAGAGTAGAATCTGGCAGAGATGATAGTCATGTGTGTCCAGTGTGTGGTTTTGTTTTCTTTTCTCCATCACCATTAGGGATAGAATTATCACAATGGGACACTTTGTGGTTTGGTTAATATTTTACAAACATAGATGTTGATTTTTCTCTCCTACAGTGAAAATCAGTTATACTTTAGTGGCTAGTCTTTTATCACTCAACTTTGTAGTGTTGTCTAGGTAGCAGCTTCCAGGTTTGGGGATTTTATAGAACTATACTATTCAAAACAAGCACTAAATTGTGTGGCTGATAGCTGTGTGAGGCTTTACCAATGGGGACATTGGAAAACAATACTCGCAGGCTGTCACTGAGTTCATGGCGTGACTTCCTCCTCATCCTGGGAAGTTTGTTACTTCTGAATAAGTGAGCTCTTTCAAACTGCAGCAAGGAGGCTTTATGGAGGTGGGGAGGGCACTGTGCATGATCTTCCTTGTTGAGGACTGTTGGAAACTTCACATCCACAAACAGTTCTGGGAAGCCTTCATTTGTGTACCAAAATATCTGATGGTTCCAATGACTAAAATGATTTTCAGTAGTCAGCATTACCAAGAAACAGAGGCTTGTGTAAGATTACCAAAAACTATAATTTCATGCAGCCAGCTATGTTAATCATAGGATATTTGCTATCATTTCACACTCATTAGGAAATAGGAACAGGATATTATTACAGTTGTTCGTTCCATTTGTGCCTTAGGAAAGAGATGGTGTCAGTGAGGAATCTCTTCTAATGGATAAATAAGAAAGGGAGTTTCCATGCCAGGCAGCACATTCGTAAAGATCCCATTCTTGCTAGCTGCTCTTTCCTTGCAGCTGAGAGTAATGTGATGAGGAGAAGTTAAATGTTTGGAATATATTTAAGCTTCTCATTCTGTTTGATTAGGGACAAGTTTGTTTCTGGGTGGTTGATAATAAACAGTAATTGTGTCCTCTAAGGTTTGTAACAAGTATGTATGTGTGAGTGGGGAGAGATGGAAGAGAGGGAGGGAGGGAGG
>LZPO01117120.1:77325-87658 GCA_001675575.1 Neotoma lepida
AAGATGAGCCCAGGTGGCAAAGGGAAAATAACCTACAGTTATTTTCAAGATATTTGGGAAAGATGTTGGCTGGATATCCGTGGACAACAGAGAACCACCTGAAACCACAGTAGAGGCTGGGAAATTATTCATGAAGGTCCTAGCCTTAGAGCAGAAAACAGCAGCTTCTCTGGGACTTCTCATATGTTGGTCTTAAATTAGAAATATGTTACGACTTTTGTTGTTGATTGTTAAGACTTTTATTGTTGTTGATTTCATCCATGAAAGGTGATATTTTGAGTATTAGTTTGAACTTTAAAAATGTTGAAAAACAAGGGGGAAAAATCCAGGCATTATGGTACATACCTTTAATTCCAGCAATCAGGAAGAAGGGGCAGGCAAATCTCTGTGAGTTCCAGGCAAACCTGGTCTATGTAGGGAGTTTGAGGCCAGTCAGGGCTACATAGTGAGACCCTGTCTCAAAAATAGATAAATCAATTAATTAAATAAAGGAAAAAAGAAAACCCCATACCTTCCCTTCCAACTACTTTAGCAATAACTTCCTGTAAAATGCCCTTACATATCTTAATAGGGGAAGGCCATTTATTAATTTTTTTAAAGCATTTCACTTACTTGTGTTTTCTATTGCTCATGCAACAAACATACTGCCGTATATTTAGTAGTTGAAAGCAGAGGATATTTATTATTTAGGGGGAAGTTTGAGGTCAGCAATGGGTTCTCACTAGGATGAAATTATATGAGTTCCTCTTTGGAGGCTCTAAGGAGTGGGACATCCTTTTTGTGCCTTTCCCAACCTCTTGAACTGTCTGAATCACCTGACTGTTGGTTGCTTTTCATCTGAAAACCAGCCATGTCTGTCATTCTCATGGTGCCATCCCTTTGGCTCAGGCCCCTCTACATTCCTCTTCCCTGTTTAAAGACTTAGGATTTCATGGGGCCCATCTGAATTAACCCAGGATAATCTTTTCAAAGTCTGCTGATTGTCACCCCGACCCCTGTCCCTCTGTGTCATAGTTGCAGGTTTCAGGAAAGAGAAAAAGGACATGGATTCTCTCTCTCTCTCTCTCTCTCTCTCTCTCTCTCTCTCTCNCACACACACACACACACACACACACACACACACACACACACAGAGTTTATTCCTTGATTCTTCTGTGGTATGGGAAAGTCCTCTTTTAGTCTTTCTGCCTAAAAACAAGTTAAACAGTAAGGCTCTTAAAGGATCAAGAATCATTAAACTCAGGCAAAAAAAAAAAGGAGGAGGGGAAGGAGTCATTCCTATGACTTTCAAAATGCCCATGTTTTATGCTGTGAGAGAAATCTCTTATTCGCTTGAATTTCTTGACAGCTGCCTTTTGCTCACCTGATTTTTATGCATATGTGGTTTAAAATGTCTGGCTTGAAGTTTGCCAAGGAGTCTCAGTTACTAACGTCAGGAGATCAGGGAGGGAATTTATTTGATTTGAGGCTGCCTTTTAAATAAATATTTAGTCCATAATACTTGTTAAAAGACCATAAGGATGCTAGGCAGTGGTGGCAGATGCCTTTAATTCCAGCACTCAGGAGGCAGAGGTAGGTGAATCTCTGAGTCCTTGGCCAGCCTGGTCTACAGAGAAAGTTCCCGGACAGCCAGGGCTACACAGAGAAAGCCTGTCTCGAAAAACCAAACTATCCAAACAAACAAAAGTACCATAAGGATAGCTGTTCAGCACCATAGCAACAGATGGTGGGCCACTGCAAAAGGGTCCTGCTGACAGGGAGACAGTATGTTCAATTCCACATTCAGTATGAACTGGTAGGAACCAACAAGCAGTGCAGGGGACAATGGGTAGAAAATTACCAAGGGGAAACATCAGGAGTAAAGTGGATTCTGGCTCACCAGAGTTCTTATGGAAGATGGCCCAGGGTAGTCAGTCCCAACTCGGGGACTGCTGAAGGCCAGAGCACCCCCAGAGGAGAAGGTGATCTGACTTCAAGAGTGAGTGTATTTTTACCTAGTTTTTTAAGTGTATTTACCTAGCCTGGTTCATTACTGAGACAAGACTTTTACAGGGAAGTGCACACATGAGCTCAGCCTGGTTGAGTAGGCAAAGAATACCTGACAGACTCTGAAAGCATGGCCACCTGCCCTTTCCATGGCAGTGTGGTGGTGGTGGTGGGGGGGCATGGTGACATGAATGAGCTAGGAAGGCTGACTCAGAATAATGGATTGAGTCTGGGCAAAAGGATGGAGAGTGAGTGGTACCACTTCCTCTCTCTGGCAAGCCATAGGCATGAGCTGAGCATGAACCAAGGGCATGCTGTTGAGATAGATGGCAAGCATCTCATGAGACACCTAANCATACAAGTGCAGTAGGTGATGCCTACATCAAATTCACCCCACAAACCACAAGAAAGCAGTGGAAACAAATGATTGGTGAAGATGATTGATCGGCACTTTCCTGTTAATGCTTGTGATGTCTAAATAAAAACTCTGAGGATAGTCATTGAAGTACAGTTTAATTTATTGAGTTACTGTTTTGTCCTATCTGCAATAGATTATAGAGAGATAAATGGGGCTGTATAGGAAAAATTTTGTCACCGATAAATGAGCCAGGGTAAAATGTGTCTTCTTTGGTGTCTTGGGAGGTTAGTGTCACCCTGACCTCTGCTTCACCGTTGAGCAAGTTACAGGTCATCCTTTTTGGAGCTGGGTTATAACTGTATCAACTAGGTCGGAGAGAGGATTTTCTGTTTTTTTTTTATTATTATTATTTTATTTTATTCCCCTTCTACCCTTTGGTGTGTGATGTTGAGTACCTCGGTTGGTTTGCAAACACTGTTTCTAAGCCTGTTCTTAATGCAAGTCATGGCATACACTTTCCTTTCTGTGGCGTTTGCATGTCTTGGCTGCCTCTCAAAGCTCCAGGTAAGCAAAGTTGGCTGTTGTGTGTCTGATGAAGGCTTGTCATTTTGATACACCATTATGCCCCATGTTTTCTAAGCCTTTTAAAATTGCTGAATGTTTTACAGAAGTGAATGAGCTGATGCTGTTTGGACTTGCATCCCTCCCCCAATGTTAAGGTACTGATTGAGTCTTGTTGGTGCAAAGCATCCAGACCTTTTTAATGTATGCACTAGACAGGCTGCTTGTAAGGTAAAAGGATTAGTTTTAATTATGTTCAGAGCTAGTGTGATCATGAAGGAGGGGTAGCCCCTCCTGCTTTTCTGTGACACCAGCCTTGAGACATGTACCCGAAAGGCGTGTTAAAAGAACAGTCATTTAGCGTACTTTCCTTGGCATTCTGGAGAACATCTAGACAAGTTCATGCTGCTTTCTTCAATGAATCGCCTGACTAGTATTTCCTCTCCTTTCGCTTTTGTCTCATGCTTGCAATTCCCGAAGCTTCTGTCAGTACATTTTCATACTGGGTCTTTTAAAAGGAGCCAGAGGTGGCATGGGAGGACCTGCCCTGCGCACTCCAACACAGAGGAGCAGGATGGAGTTTGACAACACAGGGCCTTTTTAATGGCCTGCCCTTAGGTTTTTTGTTTGTATTATTTATTTATTTATTTATTTTTGGTCACTCTTTGAAGTACACCTTAGGATCAGTTATTGGGGAGTAGGGTGGAAGGAGACCCAGACTTGATCATTTTCAATTTTGTTTCCTTCCCTTCATTTTCCTCTTGCTTTTTCAAGACAGGGTCTCCTTGTGTAGTTCTGGCTGTCCTGAAACTCACTCTGTAGACCAGGCTGGCCTCGAATTGGAGATCTACCTGCTTCTGCCCCCTGAGTGCTGGGATTAAAGGCGTGTGCCACTCCTGCCCAGCTTCCTTTCCCTTTTCTAGAATTAAAAAAGGGTATTAAAAAGCATGAAGCTCTTTTAGAGATATCATTTACTGAAGAAAAAAGGGGGACAGCACTGTGCTTATCAACTACGTTCTTACATTCATCCTGTTGATCTCTGTTAAGAATGGAACTTTGTGACCTCTTGCAAAGCCCTTTAGCTACTTTTCCTTTAGAATTCAAACTGTAAATTTTCAGCATTTGATACTTGCTTACTTTTTTAGAAAGTGTAATGTAAAAACTGTGCTTTGAGATAATTTTTTGACCTGTTTGAACTTACTACCAAAGGTTTCATTTGAAAATGGGTTATGAAAACCTCTTTTCACTTTAACAAGTTTTAAATTTAAGTATTTTAAATAATTTTTACATTGAGCAACTATGAATTCAAGTACCGAGGGCTCCTTTTTTAAAATACTATTTTCCCATTACCTACAGTTTTATTTTCTGTTTTTCAGTTATCTGTTTTCAAGGGCATTTGAAAATATTAACTGGGGGGGGGCGCCAAAATAGACGTTGCCTAGATATTTAAACTGCATACCATTCTGAGAAGTTGTAATGAAAACCCTGTGCCATCCTATTTCACCTCTCTCAGGATGTGAGTCATTATTTTGTTGGGTGGAATGGGTACTATATATGGCACCCACCTGTTGGCCACTTAGAAGCTACTAGGTTATCAGACCAAGTGTCCTAATGATGTAATGCTTGGGCTCAAATAACCCTATTTTACTTAATGGTGTGAAGGTGCCAATTTATTATAGTGTATTCTTATAGTTGTTCTGTTTTATGATGTTATTGTTATTATCTTTTCTGTGTCTCATCTATAAATTAGACTTTATCATAAGTGTGTCTAGAGGAGGAGAGAGCATAGTGCATGTTGGGTTCACTGCTACTCACAGTGCAGGCATCTATGGAAGTCTTATAACTTCCTGTCTACAGATAAGAGAGGACTCCTTCGTGTGTTTAGCTTAGGCAGAGCTGAGTAGTATGTGCTCTTTTGTAAAATTGCAATGAATTACACACTCAAAGTCTGCCAAGTTTTCCCTTTGTAAGTGTGTGTGTAGGGGGCTATTAGATCATGTGAAAATATAAAGTGTGCTGTGACCTAGAGCATCCTGAATTTGAGCAATAAGGGAAAATGTAACATGTAGCTGGTGGGGATGTTGAGGGAGCAGCTTCATAATCTCAGAGCTCCCTGCTTCTCCCAGGGGTCATTAGGCTCTGCCTCCAAATAACGTTTTGTTCTCACTGCTGAAAGATGTTCAAACAACTTGGACAGTGCTACTTCATTTTTAGTAGAGTATGCTCTAACCAATAGAAAGAAAACAGAGTGAACAACTACCAATATGAAAGAAAACAAAGCTCTTAAATGTCATGAAAAGCTGGAAGTGCCTTTTTTCCTGCAGAAATTAGACCACCACCTGAAACAGATGTTTCTCCTGCTTGGGCATCAGTATGTAGTCACTGATTTAGTCTCCCGTCCTATATATTCATAGGAATTAAAATACAGCAGGGCCGCTCATTGTAATGACCTTTTCTTTAGCCAATCCCCATTTGAAGGAGGTTCTGTAAATCACAAAGTACTCCAGCATAACCATGTTCCTTCACATCTCTGTTAAGAATCTTGTTCGATAACCATAACTTCTACTGTAGCTGTCTAAGCAGATCCATATAGAGAGAAATGAAGTGGCATCAACTATGTAAATTCCAGAATCTTGAATAACAACTAGAAGTTTTCTGTTGTCTCTTACCATGGAAAGAGTGTAGTCAGTGACATGGTATAATAAAAATGGCAATGATAATGATAAATAGTACTAGTTATTGATAGACACTATTGCAAGCATGTTGAATTTTNTTTGAATAATGTTTTAATTGCATTATGAATAATTTAGTCCTTCCAGTAACTATGTTATTATTATCGTTACTGAGATGAGGTGAGGCTAAAGGAACTCGGGAGGTTTGGCAGAGGTGGCTCAGAAAATGAGTTATAAGCTGGTGATCAATCCCATTGATTTCTAGGATTTGCCCTCATTCTCAGCTTAGCTGTGGCCACATTCTCCTGCCCAATGAGGAAGCTTTATTTAAAAAAAAATGCAACAGACTTGCTGTTTTTTCACAAAAGGACTGTTTGTTATAAATCAAATGCTCTTAGCTGGTAAGCCATAGCTGTTGATATTCCTGATGAATAAAAGTTGGTCTCACTTTTTTTTTCATATTTTCATTTATGGCTATCTAAACATAGGATTTTAGTTTCCTTTTGTTAAATATGGCCCTATATTGAGTATTGGTACTCAAGTAAATATTGACTACAAGTAGCTTGAGTTTTTAAGAAGACCACGCCTGTTATATAGGTGATTTTTCTTACATGGAGGGGTATAGTACTGATAATCAAAGCTTTCAAATACACACACACACACACACACACACACACACACACACACACACACACACGCCTGCAAGATTTGGACAATTAATGATATTTATTTTTCCTTTCAAAGAGTATTTTGTGTTTCATATTAATTTTATTATTTTTATAATTAAATTTTCAATGATACTCTTTGCTCTTATTCTTACAAGATATTTTTCAAGGTAGAAGACAAGGAATATCTTTTTCAGATCTTTTTGAAACACCCGTGGGAATTAAGCATTGGAATAGAAATAGTTGACTAGAGCATTTACCTCCCCCCAAGTGAGACTAGAAGGGAGTGGGGCCAGGACTGATTGTCATGGAGTCCAGATTGTCCTGGAACTGTCCATGTAGCCAGGGATGACCTTGAACCCTTGGTCCTCCTGTCTCCACTTCCCCAATGCTGGAATTGCAGACCTGTGCTTATATAAGACCTTTCTTATACCCATCCCTCCTCTTTTAGTACTGTAATTGAACCTCACATAAGCTACATTTGGGGTTGTATTTAACTGGTCAATTCAGTTTGCTTGAGACAAACCATGATTAGTTTTATATATTGATTTACCTGTACACAAGCACACTGAATCAAGAATGATTTAGAGTGAACCCATGATGAGTTGAAGGGGGACATTCCGCAGCATTTTGGCTCTGCTGTAATGTAGTAGGTATAGAATGTAATGTGGTTCATTAACGACATGAACTAGACATGAAAGTGTGGAAGGTGGTGTGAGTCTGTAAGGGGCCTTGAGAAATGATAATGATACTGTTATTTGAGCAAAAGAAAGGTAAATTCATATTTTTAAAAGAAATAAATACACATTTCTAGTGTCTCAAGTGATATCTCCATGTCATTTCCATCTACCAGTAGGGAAAGACTGGGGACACCCTATATTTTGTGGGACACTCAGGCCAGCCTTGTGAGAGTCCAAGATGTCTGAGTAGAAGTCACCTGCTATACTTCTTGAGAAGTTCACACAGCTGAGGTCAAACTGTTGTATGGGGTAGGGCAAAGATGGTTTACTTTTCTGGGTATTTGATATATCAGGTATGCTGATGTCAGTTCTTCTCATATTTCAGCCTACTAAACAGTTTTTAATGTGTAAAATCACTGTTAAAAATGCAACAATATAAAGACATTCTACTGTTTGTTTTTGTTACCTCTCTGTCTTATCATTTTGTCACAAAAGTATATATATATTTATTTTGTTTCTTGCCAGGTTACATTTTTTTTATTGGGGTGGAATTAGAGCTTTTTCATTTTGGTGGCTGGAAAGTACACCCAGCTGAAAAGCATCAACCGTTTAGACTCCATGCTTCATTTGAATTGTGCTTCTGGACACAAGTCAAGGATGACAGCTGTGAGTTTCATAACTTTTCCTAACTTGATTCAAAAATGTTTGGGGGCCAAAATACTTCTGAGACCATTTCTGTCTTCTGCTGGCAAGGCGCTACAGAGGTTATCAAGGTCAAGACTGTGTTCCTGGGTCTCATAAAAATGAAGGAGCAATGAGGAAGGGGCTCATTGTGTCTTGTCCTTGCCTGTGTTTATCCGGCAATGGCTTATCTGTTCTTACTCAACATGAATATCCCACTGGGTTTGTGCCTCTGAAAGTAAAAACTGTTATCTGTCAGGCATTTTATCTGCCTTGGAAGTGCCAATATTCTTTCATTGGAGTTACAAGTTTGGACAATGTAAAATAAAACAGGAAAGAGAACCGTGTCTTCTGAAAAGGCTGAGTGGACAAGGACAGGCCATAGGAAGTCAGAGTTGGAATAATTCCAATGTGGTGGCAGTTTCCACAGTATTTGCTATCTCAGTCTCCCAGAGGATACCTAATCGAAGTGNAAGTTTTCATTTGGGAATCTTTGTGTTTGAAGTTGTTATCCTCCAGGATATTCCATCTCCAAATTATTTAGATTTTTTTTAAGGTAAAAGAAGTTAATTTCACAAACATAAATCTGAGTAATTAATACAGATCCGTTTGAGTTACTTCAGTGGATCAAATACTTACTAAACACCTAGCATGTCTAGGTATAATACATATATTGATGCAATTACATTTCTGGCAAAAAAGAATACTTTATTATAAAATAATACAGTGTAAGTACTAAAGAATTGTTTAGCAAGTGGAATCCATACAAATAGTATGCTTTAGACACCAGCATATATCATGGACAGGAGAGAGACCAGATGAGGATGTTACACGATATGTAGTTTTGTGTATTTTTGGTTTGGTTTGTTTGTTTGTGAGACAGGTTCTCATGTAATCCAGACTGACCTGTTAACTGCTAGACATATGGTCAAAGTGATCTTGGACTTCCGATCCTCCTGCGTCTACCTCTTGAATGCCTTCATGCTCAGGGATTTGTAGTTTTAGATGATAGTTTGACCAGTGAGACACTTATTAAACAGGAAACACAAGAAGAAGCAACAAGTGTTTGTTGTCCATGGTAAGATTGGTAGGACTTTTGATTTTCATTAAGAGTGCCTAAAGGACCCAGCGGTGGTGGCGCACGCCTTTAATCCCAGCACTCGGGACACAGAGCCAGGTGGATCTCTGTGAGTTCGAGGCCAGCCTGGTCTACAAAGCGAAGATCCAGGACAGGTACCAAAGCTACACAGAGAAACCCTGTCTTGAAAAAAAACCAAAGAGAGAGAGAGAGAGAGAGAGAGAGAGGGAGCGCCTAAAGGGTATGTAGATCTCGATGTATAGTGGGGAGTTTAGATTCCATTTTAATTTGCTCTCTAGAAAGAGGTAAATGATAGACGTGGATTATGGAACTCATCCAAATATTCGAAGCCATGGGAATGGAGGGAATGACCTGGATGAAACTTAAGTGAAAAGAGTATTAGTGGCACTAAGTACATACCCTGATTTCTGTCTCTACCACTGCTTGTTGAGCTGATGAGTTGGTTTTGCTGGTAAAGGGGCTTCGCAAGCCCGATGACCTGGGTTCAAACCCGAGAATCCATGGGGCAGTGAGGGAACCAGTTCCTGAAAGTTGTCCTGTGACTTCTACATGTGTGTGGTGGAGAACCTCTTGCCCAGGCATTTTATATGCCCCCCCCATAAACAAACAAACAAACAAACAAGTGCTGTGAAGTGTGCCTGTAAATGTCACTATCTTCTTCCATTTTCCCAGACAGGGTAACCTCTCTGGTTTCTAATCATTGTCTCTGACTTCCGGACTTGATCTTGATTGGTGACTTCCTTTCTTCTTTGACTTCAGTGAGGTTGTATTTCTGCTTTTCGTCCTGCCACACCGGCTGGTCTCTGCTCTTATGCCATACTTGTAAAGGTTGAAGAACTCTCAGCCTCAGCATTCTTGTCTTGTTCTTGGTCATTTGTATAAACTTTAGAGGGAGACAAACTTGGTAGGAGTCTGATCAATGTCTAAGATGTGCCAAGTTTATTGGATCTGATTTAAAAAGATAGAGGTTTATTCATGGAACATATGGCTAGAACATAGAATTCTATCAGCTGCTGTGAATAGAAAGGCTAGATGGAAAGTTAGGATGATGCCTTGAGTTTCTGTAACTTACTTTGGGAACGGGCTCTAACTTCTATGATCTGCTTTGCAAAAGAGGAGCCCCGGCAGTTCTCAAAGGTGCGAAAGAAGGATGAGAGAGATCAGAGAGACCTTGGTCTTCAGGCTTCTAAGCTCTTCTAGTGTCCTTCAGTTCCAAGTACCCAACATGCCCAAGTGTCATCCTTTTGGGGGATGTTTTTTGAGTCCCAGTAAAGTAATAGGTGGAGAGAGGAAGAAGGCAGAAGATTTTAGAGGACCTTGTCATCCATCAGGAGAGCTTTGGTTTTTTCATGAGTGAGATAGGCATGGGGGACTTGGGGATTTTAAGATGAGAAGTGATCCGACATGTTTTAACAAGATAGCTCTGGCTACTGTGTTGTAAATAGACTATAGGAGGTTAGAGTGGAAACAGAAAGCCAGTTGAAAGCTCTCGCAGTAATCAAGCAACAGATGATAGTGGGTTGGACTAGAGCGGTAAGGGTAGAGGTGGTGAGAAGTAGTTGGATTCCGGATCTATTTTGAAGCTGTTGTTGACAGAATTTCCTGATGGATTGGACATGTGGTTTGAGAAA
>LZPO01117120.1:101480-125110 GCA_001675575.1 Neotoma lepida
TTGTCCTATACATGCCCCAACTTTTAAGACTCACTTTTGGTTAATCTTGAAACACCCGTATCAGGCTGGTGAATACTCCTGATCAAGGATGACGGATGTGCAGACTGGGAGCCACGTGGGCCCCCGGTCTGCCTCAGTGTGGCNGCACTCTCTTCCATTCAGACTCTCAGATGTCTGGCCCTCTGCAAAGCCGTGAGGCCAGTGTCTATAGCTACTAAGCATGAAATCCCCTGCTTCTGTTTGTTTCTTTTGTTGCCACGAGTTAATAGGGACAGAGACAGGAGACAGCCCAGAACAAAGCAGAAATAATGGAGTATTTCACCCCAAAAAAGGAATGTGGATTGAGAAATACAAAGGGTACTGCAAAGACAGACTTAGTGTCCCNAGGCAGTGTGATGTATTGGCCAGAAGCCCCAGCCCTGGGACAATTCCGGACCAGGGCCTTCATCTGTGAGCTCCCAGCCTCCATGGCCTAAAGGTTTGACCCATCTTCTATGAAAACAGTTGATTGTTTTTTCTCACTGGGCTTTTAAAGGGCAGCGGGATTTTTCACCTCCAAAGGTGGATTGCTCTTGCAGTGCAGGGACGTCTTCCGAGCTGTCTGGTGGTCAAGGGCAACCGTGTTCTGTCTGCCTGCTTAGTGGTTTTGCTGCATTTGGTGCCATTTTCATCTTGCACTCTTCTCAGATGTTTACAAGAACTCAGAGGCTTCCAAGATTGTGGGACGTGTTTGCCATTTATTTCTCTTCTCACAAATAGGGATTGGCTTAAAGAATGCATGTTCCTCATCGATCCTNGCCTTTGCATGCATTTCTCTGAGACCTGGCTTATGTGTGCATTTCCTCCATAACTCCCTCAATCAACTTTGTTTTTCTTATTAGCTTTCTTTATCAAAGCAAAATTTATATGCACATGTATTTTAAGGNCAATAATGGGAAGACTATTCCATTGCTGTCTGTTCTACTGTTCAACAGTTGTATTTCTGCNTATAGAGTCAGAAATCTATGTCCAGCATGGGCTTCTCTTCAGATAAGTGATTTCCTTTCCAAGGACAAAAAGGGGTTAAATGAAAGAAACAAACTGGCCAAGCCTCTCTCCCCCATTCCCTGTTCCCTAATTTAGAGGGTTAGTGGGGCAGGCACAGGAAGTGATTGATGGAGACAGGGAGCATCCTATAGGCATCACTACATCCTTGCCTGGGGTGAGGGGTGCGTCAGTGGTAAAGGGGATGGTGCAGGGGAGGAAGGAATGTGCATTGTAGCTCTTTTGCCAGACATCTTTCTCTTCAGTCAAGAAATCAGCCTTGTCTCCAGAGCTCTCTGACTTCTTCAAAACAACTGGAACCTCCCATTTATGGTGCTCTGGTTCCTGGCTGTGGAAGTAGCAGTTCCTGAGGTAACAGGACATGAGCCAAGACTCTGGAGAAGCTAAATAGCCCTGACTCAGGCCCCAGCCCTGCCACTTAGTAGCACCCTGGTACTTCATCTTACCTGGGTCGCCCGTGAGAGAATGACTCTGAAGTTGCTTCTTCATGGTGCACTCTCAGATGTGNCAGACCTAGATTTCCAGAGGCTCTGGTTCTGTAGCTACTTCCTGGTAGACAAACCACCTCACTTCTTTGAGCCCCAATTTTCTTAAAATCAAAATCATGAATTAATAGACACAAATCACTTTATACTTTGTGTTCAATAGTAGGCTGCCTCTTCTTTTTTCTTTCTTTTTTTCTTTTTTTTTTTGACTTTTGTGGGCATCCAGTCATCCTGATCCTGATGTCTCTCTCCTGCACAACAGACACATCCTGCCACACATTTGGCATTGATTTGTATTTGTATTGGGTTACATTTTCAAAAGACAGACTCGGATTTGACTATTGCAAGCACTTATGAAGCCCCGAGTTCAATCTCCAGCATTGCAAATAAAATGAAAAACAACAACAACAACAAATAAGACAACAGTTTTAGAAATTAATGTCCATCCACAGACAGCAAGCATGCATGTGGTGTCCAGGCATGCATGTAAATATTTAAATAATTTTTAGAAAGAAAAACCCTTTAGAACTAACATCCACTTGCTTCTTTCTGAGTTTGAAGTCAGGCTGCATGAGACATAGATCTAAAGTAAGAAGTGTGTTTTCTCTTGTTTTTAAGGTATGGCCTTGACTCAAAGATGTGTCATAAATCAAACAAGCATTTCTTGAGTGCTGTGCTCAGCTCCACTCTGTGTGTGTGTGTGTGTGTATCTGTTATAGAAGCCATTAGGGGTTTTTTTTTTGTTTTTGTTTTTGTTTTTTTTTTTGGTCTAGTAAGACCCATATTTAAATAAGGAAGAAACTGTGGTGACTTGGGCAGTGTCTGTGTGGCTGGGGGAAGACCTGGAGCGACTGGAGAAAAATTTCCAGCAGCTCTAGGGCTCCAATCAAATTGGAATCGTGCTCAGAATAAAATCTCGTATTCATGGCGCAAAACAGAGCATTGATTGAAACAAATGCTATGTCCCACAAGGCTGGGAATTTCATGCCACGGGATGGTAGGAAATCCTGGCAGTGCATGGGCTAATGCCAGAGCAGGAGGCTTTTCAGCAACCCTCTCACCCAGAAATATGCGGTGGCAGGATAATTTTCTTGCTGTTTGGATGCCTGGCCACCCTCAGAACCTGTAACACCAGAGTCTTTTAGAACCAGTAGTGAGACCAAAAATGGGTGTGTCCTTGGGTCTGAGTGAGCATTTTTATCAGCTAGTAAATATAATAGAAAAAACCATGTGGCAGTCTTACCTGCAGTGCTGGCAGCGTACTCAGTACCAAGGAATGGGGGAGGAGATTGAAGAAGTCCCTCTGAGCAGTACTTTGAGTAGGGGCTCAAAAGTAGACAGAGAAGGGCAGGCCTTTGTGGACAAGATCATAGCAGTAAAAAGGCTGAATATTCATACCTTTTGAGGGGCTAGTGTATGATTTGGAGGCTTGCCAGAGTCTTCAAATACCAATGAAATACATAGCTAAGTGCCGAATTAGTACTTTGCAGTGCTGGTTTGTTATGTGAGTTATTCAACAAGTGCCTACGGTCTTCAGTGCACTGCCACATCTGCCAAATGTCTAACACTGTCCCCAACAGACACAGACAAAACTTAAGACCTTAGTATCTTGCTGTAGGGTAGGCTACCAGACTATAATTCAAGCCCCGGTTTTTCCGTTACAATTTTACTTATTCTTGATTAATTTATTCTTGATACATATGGTCTCCTCCCTCCTTTAAAAAAGGAAATAGTAATAACTGACCCCATGGTAAAAGGCTGAAATAGTCTAGTCAAGGGAGACGGTGATGGTGGTAGAGAGTGTGATTACAATTCAGACTGTTCTTTGTTTCCTGCTTCATAGGACCGTAGATTTTGTGTGCAGAACTTGGGTTGAGCTAGGGTGGGGTTGAGAAGGAAGCGGCTGCTCTGAGCCTATAGAAGGGGCTCCAGGCTGGGCTGTGTGTTGGGCTGGGCTGCCAGACTCTTGCCCAAGGAAGCTAACTAGCAGCCAAGATACCTTAGGAAAATGAGCATCAGGATGAACAGTTATTGTCCGTCTGGCGCCTTTCTTAGTAGCTTAAAGCATTGAACTCATGCCTGCTAACATCCTCCTCAAGAAAGGAAGTGGCAGATAGTGTTAAATGTTACTGGTTAATCATGGGGAAGCTGAAGCATGGATAGGTTTATGGGGCTTGAGCAGAGGCACACAATGC
The DNA here is from genome assembly GCA_001675575.1 of Neotoma lepida. Lineage (NCBI taxonomy): Eukaryota > Metazoa > Chordata > Mammalia > Rodentia > Cricetidae > Neotoma > Neotoma lepida. The sequence continues at coordinate 105,205 of LZPO01117120.1, forward strand.
CTCAGTGTCTGGCCTGGGAATGAAGCCCGAGTTTGCCGCTTGCTGTCAGGGCTGCCGACAGCATTGTGTCTCGCATTGTACAGCAGTGAAAGGGGCTTACCCTTAACAATGCGAGAGCTGCTGTCAGAGACAAACACAATGAACTTTGGTACAGTATAGTCTAGAGGCCAAAGTGAGTAATTTTAAGTAAATTGACTATAAGATCCAAAGCTTCATTAGCTTTTAAAACAAGAAACAAATGAAAACCCTGTACAGTTTGGGGAGCTGCCTTAAAAAGCATGTCCATTCCTCCCAGATTTGAAATGGCACATACTTAAAAGTTCTATTTTGTTGGCTCAAAATTTAACACTTTCTCTGTTAACCATGACATTTATTTTCAATACATATGTATTCCTAGGATTCTGGGATTTGTTTGAAATATTTCTTGTAAAAACTGCCAGGCCTGCATTTCNTTACTAAAATGCTCTATTTTCCTAGGCTGAGTTTGGGGAGGGCTGGAGCTTTTCTTTCATTCTGGTTTAGTTTGGGTTCCATCAGAATACTTGGGACTACAGAGCTGGGGATTTGGGACCAGGGTGAGGGTATGCACAGGGTATTGTCATGTTGGGTGACATTGCAGGCTGTGTGAGTAGAGCCTTAGGAGAGGCTAACACTACTTAGAAGAATAAAAGAGAAAAGAGAGGCAGAATAGCATTGTCTTTTATGTCAGAGTGTCTGAGGTTTCCTGACATGAATTAAAAGGTGATGTAGATATTGGTGGGCTTGAATATAAAAGCTGTAGTCTGGATTTTAAAGATTTAAAAGATGAAATTACATAACTTTGGGACAAAATATATAGAGCAATACTGATTATTGCATAATTTAAACAAGGTCATATAACAGTTGCTCATATTTTGCTTTTTAAATTACATTCATTTCCTTGTGAGGGTATGTATGCATGCTGCAGCATGTATGTAGAGGTCAGAAGATAACTTGGGGAAGTCAGCTCTCTCCTTCTAAGACCACATGGGTTCCAGAGAATGAACTGAGGTCATTAGGCTTGGTGGCAAGCACCCTTACCCACTGAACCATTCCTCTGGTCTCATATGTTTCATTTTGTATTTAAGATTGATGGTAATTTGGTTCAATAGTGGGCACTGCCCTCTAGGAGTCGGTCCAGAGGAACTACAGAAGGGGAGCTGAGTGAGCCAGGGGCTGGTTTCTAGAGCAGAAATGGAGTCCTTCCTTGTTTCCCTAAACAAAGACCAAAGCAGTCTGTCACAGCTGTGTTAGTAGTGCAGTCTGTCATAGCTGAACATAAAAGACCCCTCTTGATGTAAACAGCTGCTAGCCAGTGGCCACCTTCAAGGAAATACATATGCCCACACAGAGATCTGTCCTTAGGAAAGGCTCATCAGGAGCCTAAGGGCCTTGCTTCTTTGTGGACAGAGAAGAGTTGCAGACAGTGTGAGCCAGTCTTCATGTGAGTCCAGAAAGTGATGTGTTAGCACATGGGTGGCTGTTTACTGTTGTGGTTGTTAATCTTGTAGGAAAAGGCATAATGGAACTAAGTAAGGCCAAAGAAGCAACTAAGAGGAGGAGGTAGGAGGGGGTAACCATAGGAAGGCAGGCTGCAATAATTAGGATTCCTCAGACTTGAAAAGAAGAGAGGAAATATGATTAGAGTTTAATAAACCCATGTAGAATATGGATCATAAAATTGTTTACCAGAAGCCAGCACAAATCTCTGAAAAAACTGGGGGCAATGAACTTGGGGTAAAAAGAATCTCTTGTGTACTGAGAAAGTAGATCTTGTACATCAAAACTGGTCTTTCGGAGAACTTGACTAACTTCTGGAATTGAAGTGTAAAAGTCAAGGGTTTCTCTTATTGTGACACTGTTTCTTTTTAAACATAGGCAGCCCAGCCAGCATAGATCAAGCATTCTGTTAGCCTTTGTGTTTCCTTTTCTCTTTTTTTAGGTGAAACTTAAATGTCATTCATTCTCCATCCAACAGTGATTTATTGAGGGTAGCTTCTTTGCCCTGTCCACTGCCAGGCACTGAGGATATGAGACAAAATTGGACACACGTGGTTCCCACAGTCTGGTAGTGAATAAGAAACCGTAATTGTCTGTATGATGAAGTCGCAAACATGCTGTGAGAGCCTGACATCGGTTGCTAATGCCGTCTCAGATCAGAGCCGACTGCTCTGAGGAGAGAGAGCGTGGTTAAGCTGCAACCACAGAGCTGATGAGTCGGTGAAGCCAGCAGCACGGAAGAGGAAACAGCATAGGGGAATGCCTTAAGTGACAGATCCTCAGCAAGGCTTGGAAACAGTGGTGGACATGAGGCTGGCAGAGTGGGCTGCAACTTGTTTGGATGCCCTCATAGATCCCGATAAGAGTTTACAACCACGGGTCAGGTGAAGTCACCGAGGAAGATTAAGGATATAGAATAGAGTTTGTTTTTATGAACAGTCACAGTGGGTGCTGTGGAGAACAGGGCAAGAATAAATATCCCTGGAAGCAGTGGGAGGGTGAGGGTGTTGGTATCTAGGACCACATCCTAAGCAGAGAGAAGCCAGTAGACTCTAGAACTGTTTTAGAGGTCATATGGACTAGACTTGTTCAGTTGTTGTTAGAAATGAGGGAGAGGAATAATCAGGCTTGACTATGAGAGTGTGAAAGCCAAGTAGGACTCAGATTGTATCCGAGTGAGAGGAAACAATACAAGATTTTAATAGGTCTTTCCCTATATGGGTTCAGACAATCATGTAAGAAGAGTTTTCCTCTCTCCCAACTTTTATTTCTAGTCTCTTTCTTGTATGAATTAATGTTCATATCACACAAATATTAGAAATACTCCAGACTNCGGAGAACTGGTACATAGCCAGCATCTTAAAATGGATATAAGCTAAATTGAAATATCAAATCCTTTGTGAATGATAACTTGTAAGTCAGATCCCTTTGTCTTCACTCATGAAGACCAAATGAATTTGTATGGTTTAGAAACTGTATTACAGTTCATAGGACTCTGAGGTCAGTTAACCTGAAACATGATTGAGCAAAGGCCAAGGAAGGCAGAGCTGTAACTTGGATTCTTTAGTGATGGAAGGTGCTTTTTCTTTTGAACTGATGTCAGAACAGTAAGACTGAGAGAGCTCAGGGGCACATCGTTAACTCAGCATATGCAAGGCTCTGAGTTCAACACCCAGCAGCCTCCGCCCCAAATAAAAGTTCCAGAGCTAGAACAGAGTCTCAGAGCTCTTGACTCAGCCTCACTGGTTAGTGTTTTTCCACGTTTGCTTTATGGCACTCCCCACCAGATGGAGGTGGAGGGAGTAAGAGACTTAGACTTTTCTGAACCAGTTAATTGCAGATTTCAAGACCCTTCACCTCCAAGCACTTCAGCATGTGTTTCCGCAGAACAACGCCTTTCCCTTACATAATGACAGCACAGTTATTTAATTCAGGAAATTTAACCTTATGCAACACTGTTACCTAATAGGCAGTCTATATTCAGTCCTCACTATTGTCCCAATAATGTCATTTATGGCACTTTCTTCCTCCCAATTCAGGATCTAATCTAAGACATGTTGTAGTTCATATTATGTCTTCTGAGTCTTCACCAGGAGTGGCTCCTTAGTCCCCGACTTTTGAGAGAGTGGTATTTTAGAAAACACACTGGGTATGGTATAGGATGCTTTTGAGATTGGCTTTATGTAGTTTCCTCATGGGTAGCTTTGAGTGTTGGCACTGAGGGGATCTGTTAGCACTGTGCCCAGTGCTCCTGCCATAGCTAGCAGGGTGGCAGCATAGATAGGTCTCATGGATGCTGACAGGAATGTTGATTGCCTTGTCAAAGTGCTGTGGCTCAAGTGTCTCCACCTGAAGACACTATATTCCTGCTTAACATTGATGGGGAACTTAGTTACACTTTCTTATTTCTATAGTTGTTTTAAATATCACTAAAGTTTGTCTCTGTATTTCTCTCTCTCTCTCTCTCTCTGGCAGTGTTTTCGAGCACTTTGCTGCAAGGGACCACCACCTGCGCGCCCTGAATATGATTTGGTTTGCATAGGTCTCACAGGCTCTGGGAAGAGCAGTCTGTTGTCCAAGCTCTGCAGTGAAAGTCCAGAGAACGTCGTGTCAACCACAGGTGGGTGTTGTATTGAGTGTCTGTCTCTATTTCCACCTTGCCCCCCAGCCTTGCCAGTGTCCTATGCATGTATGTGGCCTCTACCATCCATTCAGTTTGTAACCTAGTGCCTCAGGAGTATGTTTATTTCAACTCTTGTCTCTTTTTCTTGGAGGGAAAAAAAAAACTATTAGCATGAAGTAGCTGTATCCTGTATCATTTGCTCTGTTCTTTTCAGTGTCACAGAATAAATCAAGCTCACAAAAATGCTAATACAAACTAATTCTGGAGTCTGGGGAGTTCTCGTCCTGTAACATAGTGGATTCTCCTGAGTGTCACTGAGTGCTGTCCTCCCTTGCAGTGTCACTCCAGCTGACTTTAGTTGGTCACATGCTCCCTGAACAGCACTGGTGATGTACACTGAGCTTCTTCATCTCACCGTTTGTCACCTGAAGGATAGACAGTTTGGGGGATCATTGATCCTTTACTTTTTACCATGTTTTCTGACTTTTTCAAGTCTTTTCAGAAATCAGTCTAAAACAGAGGGTTTGAAAAAAAATTTTTTGAGATTTATTTTTATTTTATGTGTCATATTTTGCCTGCATGTATGTCTATGCCAGAAGAGGGCATCAGGTCCCCTAGAACTGGAGTTACAGATGGTTGTTAGCAGTCATGTGGGTTCTGGGACTATAACCCAGGTCCTCTGGAAGAACAGTCAGCACTCTTAACTCTGGGACTATAACCCAGGTCCTCTGGAAGAACAGTCAGCACTCTTAACTGCTAAGCCCTCTTTCCAGCTCCAAATTTGTTTATTCATTTTTGACATTAAAACATTTAAAATATTTAGGTATTTCCCTAGACATAGTGAAAAAAATTTTAAGATGTACATTATGGTTTTTTTTTTTCTTTTTGTTCGTTTTTTAAATCAGAGATATTTTGCCCCATGTAGAGGGTATGGACACCTGACAGTATCTGAAGACATTTTGGCTATCATAGCTAGGTGAGGACACTCCTGGCTTATATAATCGTTACAGTGATTCCAGTAAATACTCTGTGGTTCACAAGGCAGTTCCTACAGCAAAGTTACCTCACCCCAAATGCCATCAGCAACAGGTTGAGAAGCCCTGCCCTAGGGTTTCAGCACTTCCTAGCTCTTCCTTTTTCCTCTTCTGACAGTGAGGTAGAAAAGAAGAGTCTGCGTTCAATACAATAGTGGAAGAATGGTTGTAGGTGAGCAACTGAGGTAGGATTGCTCGCCAGGAAAAAGCAAGGCAAGGCATTTTATGGGGAAGATAAAAATGTAGCTCTTTCTGCCCAACTTTTGGACACCTGCCATTAGATACTAGAGTGACGATGACTGGACAGGAGTCTGGACACAGAGCCCACCGATCAAAAAACATCATTGACATTCACATCCAGCATTTATAAAGAAGGCATTATCAGTGCTCCCTGACGCTGGGCAGAACTGGGATGTGTGATAATGTTTTCCCCATTGGATTTGAAGCTGAGAAGTAAGCCAGGCTAGTAAGCAGGGCAAGAGGTTGGGGTAGGAGAAGAAAGAGAAAGCGTAATTATGCAAACTCAGGAGTGTACATCAGACTAGAGCCTCCTAGAAACCATGTTTCTGCATGGCTGTCTGTGTTTCATGGCATGCCAGGTGACAAGTAATAAAAGAGAGGCTGGATCTTGGCAAACTTTTTACACCAAATTCAGAGATGTTAGTTTTATCTGTATTGTACAGAGACATCAGGGTCTTATGAGCAAGGAAACAACACCCTCAGATGTCCATTTGAGAAGGATGAGGCTGGATGCAGAGGCAGTGGATGATGATAGTGGCACGCTTGAGGTGGTGAAGGCCTTAGGTGAGGCAAACAAAGGAAAAACGAACAGAGAATGGCTAGAACAGTGTTTGAGGGAACTGGCAGGGCTTGGTAATCAGTTGGCTTTGGAAGAGGAAGAAGAGCCAAGAATGAGTCAGTTGCTGGCTTAGCTGATGGGTGGGTAATGAAATCATTCACCAGGGTTTCTTAAGTAGGAAAAATATTGGTGATCAGGAACTTCACATCAGTTCAGCTCAGGTTGAGAGAAAACTAAGTTAGAAAAAAAGTGCAGATTTCAAGAACTTTTTCTTAGAATTATAGATTTAAAAAGACATGGGTCTCTAAAGAAATATATATGTATTTATGCCTTGACTAAAGGGTGGGTAAGAGAGGTGTCCGTAGGAATTAGTGGTAAATTTGCAGAGGATGAGCATGGAGCTGGTGCATAGCCACTTTGCACTTTGCACAGGGCTCCTGAGGGAGACCCCTTTTCCTATAGAGAGCACCGAGTCCTCCCTCCTCAACCCCCCTACCCCCACCGGCTCCATAGTCCTCCAGTCAGTGCCTGTCAACCGCTTTGTTCACATGCCTGCCCACCCCTCAGGTCTTTCTGAACTACCAAGGGCAGACAGCAGCACGTCTTCTTGACATTGTGTAAACAGAGGTTGGCACAAAGTTTGGATATGGATGTAGACATTTGTTGAATGGATAAGCAAATGACAATAGATCTTATTTACATAGTATGTTTACCTAAACTACCCTCTGTGAGCCTTGTAATATCTTCTTTTATAGGTAAAAATCATTTCTTTTTTTATATTCTATTTTTAAATCACCTGAGTAAGATATAGTGATATGTTCATTTTAACATAGCTAGACACAGAGCTAGGATGCCAAATAAGACTTTCAAATGAAGTTCAATGATATCTCAAACCTCAGATTTCTGATATAAGCATATGCTTAGTGGTTGTCTCTGAAAGTGTAAATCCTTTGAATAATGTGCTATGAAGTTATCTAAACACCATTAGCTTCGTAAAGCCTTTCAAGCAAAGTAACTTTCCAAAACAACTGTAAGAACAACAAAAAGTATCATTTTCTTCACTTATCAGTCAGCATCTAGCACTATTTCTGGAAGAGCAGTTTTGGATTACCATCTAAAACTTATCTGCAAATAATTTTGTAATTTATTTGTAAATTATAACATGTCCTATATTTGTTTTCATTAAATTATTAAGTAATTTATGTTTTTCTTTTACTGGAACCAAATCATAACATTTGTGCTAGCTGATTTTCTGATGAATTAGATAGTAAGTTGGCTAATGTTTTGGATATCAAACTTCTATGAGTTGCAGCTATCTTGAGCTTGGCATAGTGCCTTTTTGGAGGCCTGTTTGGAGGTCCTTGCCAGCAAGAAGTTTATACTGGGTTTAGAAGATAAGTTTTCAAGTGGTAAAATGGTTCATACTTGATTGTTTTATTATATGCCAGGTACTGTGCTAAGATAATGTGATGTATGTTATACTTGATGGTGTGGGCATAAAAGTGGCACGTGATTTCTAGCTTGGGAGATCAAAGAAGGCTTCCGAGCGATGTCATATTTGAGAAGTGCTTCACTTGATGGCTAGGATTCTAAACCATGACTAATGGGACAAGGAATATTTGGATCTAAAACATGATTCAGAGAAAAGTCTGTCTTACTGGTCAAGGTTCATGGTACAAGGATATAGGAAGTATTGGTGTCCAGGCTAGAGAATAGAAAAGCTGTTGGGGACACCTGTAATATGGAGGGATGAACCAATAGAGATAATAATTTGAGGATGGTGGGTTAAACACATATAATCAATACTGTAGAAGTGGCAGTCATATTGGGTGATGGAAAAAGAAAATTCAATAATGACTCAAGTTTCTACTTTGGTATTTGGGGGAAATTATAGCAAGAAGTAGAAAAACCACCACGACAGGCAGTTTTAGAGTAAAAGAGAAATGAGAAGGTTGGTTTAGTGGGACATCTAGTAATGTTTGAAATGCTGAGATAGCAGGTCTAAAGGAGCTTAGAGTGACAGGTACAGATCTGAGAGACCACTGGAATGCAGCTTTGAATGAGATTGTCTAGAAATAATGAGTAGCAGGAAGGGGTGCTAAGCACTAGCCACATTTCCTTCATCCATTACATATCGAGTATTTTATTGTGTCTGCCACCGAGTAAGGCAATGACACTGTGTCAGCTAACAAGTCAGACGAACACCCCACCCTTGAGAACTTATATTTCTGTGTCTGTGGTTGCTAGAGAATCTTTTTGTTTTTTCGAGGCAAGGTTTCTCTATGTAGCTTTGGAGCCTGTCCTGGAACTCACTCTGTAGACCAGGCTGGCCTCGAACTCACAGAGATCCACCTGCCAATGCCAATGCCTCCCAAGTGCTGGGATTAAAGGCGTGTGTGGCCACCACCATGTCCCCCCTTTTTTACAGATTTATTTATTTATTTTAAGAATGTGAGTGCTCTAGCTGCATGTACAAATTTATGCCAGAAGAGCGTATCAGATCCCACCATAGATGGTTGTGAGCCACCATGTGGGTGCTGGGAATTGAACTCAGGACCTCTGGAAGAGCAGCTAGTGCTCTTAACCACTGAGCCATCTCTCCAGACCCCTTGTTAAAGAATCTTAATCCAGGCATTTCTATATAATATCATATAAGTCAGTTATAACCAAGAAATCAAAAATGACAAGTCAAGTTGAAAGTCTGAAGAAAGGGCCCTTGGTTATGGTAGCAATAGGATAAATAATGATACTGATAGAACAGTTTTAGTAGATTTTTAGGATAGATACCACCCAGAGAGTGAGGAAGTAGTACGTAAGAAATGGTAATGAGTTATATAGACTCTAATCATTACTACTTGGTTCTTTGTAAGATTTCATATAAACCATCTTTTCAGGACAGAAAAGGAAAGCGTTAATGGACATTTGTTTCAATAAGGACAGGTCTCATGTGAACATTCTTATAGATGTATGTAGGCATGGTCATCTGAGAATAAAGGAAAGTCTGAAGGGTTCAAGGAAGGCTAGAAAGAACATGAATGATTAACGTTTTCTGATTTTCATCCAAATATAATAATTAGAACTGATTTAACCTCCTAAAACAAATGAAAAACAGTTACTCCCATGAAAACATTAAAAAAAAAGTTAAAAGCACAACGCAGACAAAACTGTTTTCATAGAAAGTATCAGGCAAATTACCTAGTCAGGGAGCAGACACAGGAGCAATGAAAATGGAAGAAGAGCCGAAGGAATAAACTGGACATCAGTAGCAAGGCAATCAAACATCACCATCAGCAACTAAATATAAATGACCTAAACTCTTCNAGTAAGGCTCATTGGCTATGACCAAGTTTAAAAAAAATATGAAAGAGTCAACTAAATATTGACTTTAGGGAACAAACTTTAAATATAAATACAAATAGCTTGAAGCTAATTAATAATAGAAGAGATAAATGAAACCAGAAAGTGATGTCTATTTTTAAAAGATGAATAAAATTGATATGGCTTAGCTACACAAATCAGGAAGAATTTTAAAAGATATAAATTTCCAGTCCTTTACAAATGACAGAGCAGTCCACATTATTTAACTATTCGGAGGGTAAGAAGAGAATATTAACAGCAGCTTTCTGCCAGTGAATTTGGTAGTTTGGATGAAGTGGACACTTCTTTGAAAGGCAAACCTTCCAGTCACACTCAAGAAGTAGAGAATCCTGATAGTTTTTTGTCTGCTAAAGAAACTGGAAACATAATTAAGGAAACTTTGAGTTGGCATCATTGATAGATCCTGCCAAACATTTTGAAGGGGGCATGAACAGTTTGTTGGCAAAGAAAAAAAAAAGTCAGTTTTCTGTATTTTCTAGAAAGTTGAAGGGGAATGAAAACTTTATATTTCCTTTATAAAACCAGCATTAACCTGATAATAAATCAGATAATGACATCACAGAAAGGCTACAGATCACTCATGCACACAGATGCAAAAATTCAAAACAAAATCTAACAATATCAAATATAACAACATATCAGTAGGATGTTATAATCAAGTTACATCTATCCTAGGAATGCAAAGTTGGTTTTCCATGAAAACTTCAGTCTGGGGCTAAGCCTATAGCTCAGTAGTTGAGTGCTTATCTAGTGTGTACCAAACCCAGGTTCACTCCTCAGTGCCACCAAAAAGAAAATAAATTTAATTTTCAATATCTGTAAATAAAAACTGTGAAATCCGTAATGAGATTTAAGATTTCCAACATTGATTTCTTATAAAAATTCTCAACATAGTAAGAAATAGAAAGAAATAACAAGTCTAATACAGGCACAACTGCAATTTGTCATAAGTTACTAATGTAAAAGAAACTATATGTTTAAGGCAATTCCTTGCAACATTGTTTATAAGTAAAACTTTAAAGCAATGTAAATGCCCTAAAGCAAGGGAGCTTGTTAAATAAAATTTAGAACTTCAATTGAAATGGCTTAGACTGGAAAATTTATATTGTCTTCTGTTGAAGAAAATGAAAAAATTAAATTCACATTCATTTTTAAAAATTAGGCTATAGAAACATATGCATTTGAATGTAAATTGGGAATGTGTATGTAAAAATAATAATATGCTCTGTTGATATGGTATGAGGAAATTTTATTGTTCTAAATTATTTTCTTTATTTTATAATGTTTGAAAATATAAATCAAATTAAGATGAAATAATTGTTTTCAACAGTTAAGAAGAGGGTCTTTGTTAGGCCTGGGTGTCTTAGGAATTGATAGCAATCCCTGAGAAGGGCAGGTCCACCCAGTTTCAGCAAAGCAAGCATGCCTGCTTTTTTTCCAGGAAGAAAGGGAATCCAAATTTTATTGGATCGTTAACTTCAACCACCTTTCGGCTTTGACATAATTTTTAAAAGATACTTAAGTTGTCAAAACTCAAAGGGCCAAGAAATCCTCCAGAAAGCAGAGCTGTTGAGGGAGAGAGAGAGAGAGAGAGAGAGAGAGAGAGAGAGAGAGAGAGAGGCTGGGCAGCTTCTCCTGAGGTCTAAAACCAAAAGCGAGTTCTGTCTGAGTGAGCATCTTGCCTGTGGACCTACTATGAGTTTGTTAAGAGCAGTTGGTAANCTGTAGAGTATTCACTTTGTTTTTCCTTTTTTGAACCAGANGAATGGAATTCAGAGGCTTAGAATAATGCATTGATAGAGCTCAAGAACAATTGAGAGAAAAATAAGTACTTTGAATTGAAAAAAAAATCTTAAAAATCTCTTTCTGGATCTATACCTATACATGTATTTTTTGCTCTTGAAAAATTGCCAGTGGTCAAAGATTGTGACAGTTTGCAAGGAAGACAGAAAATGTTCCCAAGAAGTTGAATGAAGTGTTTAAAATAACTTCAGTATTAGCTGCACACGGGTTAACCAGACGAACAAGTTCAACAGTAAATTTTGGTATCTGCTAAAGGATTGTGTTTTATAAATGCCAGTAGATTAAATTTCCTTTTATGATGTTGAAATCCTATTGAGAAGACTTTTGCTGGATTTTTGTCCAAACATCACAAAGCTGTCATGGCATAAATAATGCTTTTGGTCTTGGTCAAGACCACCAGATCTCTGGCATGCCTCTCTCTCCCTTCAGCCCTTCTTTAGAGGGATCCAGGAATTCCAGAAGCACACGTCAAGCATCAGAGTGCATTTGTGCNGGCTTGGGGAAGGGGGAGACAAGGAACTGGGGTGTGGGCCCAAGTCAAACATGTGTAACACATGATGAGTAAAAATAGACTGACCTTCCTCCCCAAACTAGTTTTGTTACAATTCCAGGAATGCTTTCCCTGTGCAAAACTTTGAAATTCATCTCCCCTGTATTACAGGTTTTGTTAGATTTAGGGNTTGCAAAACGTTGACTGGGAGGCTAAGCAAACAATTATTTCCCCAAAGAGTTACCAAGTCATATATTTATTAAAATTTGTGCGGTGAAGTCTTAGGGGAGGTTTCAGTCTTGCTAATGTAGCTCAGATACGCCAGGAAAAAATGAATGGGCAACGTAGGCTTCGGCCATCCTGCTATTTGAATGGTGCCCAGGGAGACCTACCCTTGAGGTCTTCAGCCAAACACTAGAGTCCATTAAGATTTGACTCAGCTGTTACTATGATTTCCTCCTTCATGTTGAATATAAATAATGGAATCCTAATTTTAGAGGAAATCTTAAAGAGCTTATCTAGTTTGCTTGTTTTGTAGTTGAGAATTCAAAGCCAAAGCCATATGAAACTATGGCTGGTGTGTCTGAGCACTCTGAGGGAGTGTCTCGTCACATCAGCACAGACTCCTAGGGAAGCAATCAGAGGACTCAGAGTTTGAAGAAGCAGGAGGTTTTCATGCTGTCAGGGCCCAGTCAGTTGGAAGTTACTGCTTCCTTCCCAAGTTCCAGGTCTTATTAATAATGCCTAGCAAGAAGAGCTTTTTAAACTCATGCTATTATTTTTGCTCCAGTGGGAAAAAAAAGCAATGTTGTTTAACTTTGAAAAAGTTAATTTGGGTTGCTCATGTCAAATTATTAATAGACACAAAGGAAAATAAATGTGTGAGTTTACTAGTCACACATGTTGCCCAATCGGAGTCAGCATCTCTAGCTTAATAAATAGTAAACACATCAGTGTAACTCTACCTGCTCACTGATGCCTACAGGAGTCCAAGCACTGACTATATGACTTTGATGGCAAGACCTAGGTTCAAGAATTCCATGGAGCACTTAACTTCACTTTCTTCTTGGGACTGATGGTGCCATTGGGGTCACCACAGGTATACTAGGTAATAGGTAAAACTCCTTAGCAGCATTGGAATCTGGAGGAACATTCATTTTTCAAAAATCAAACAAGCCTTCCCTGCTAAAATCAAACAGCTGCTAATGGATGGAGCCAAGATTTGAACCCAGACTTTTATACTCTGTANCCCATGCTTTTATTTCTTAAAGCAATCCTTGGACAGTTTTTGACTTTTTTTTTTTGACCCTACTAATTTTATTAACTCTTCACTTCATCCAACCCACTGTAAACAGAAATAACATATAGTGTGGTTTTTCTTTTCTTCTTGGTTGGATGTCTGTGAACTGAAAATGTTCCTTTACCCTTTTAGTTCTCCTATTTAGTCTTTGCAAATATCTAGAATTACCGAAATAGAGAAATACTGTTTCTCTTCCATGAAAAGTTCATTTTCTTGTTTTTTGAATTGATGATATAGACTTCGTTTTCTGAGCAGCAATTACTGTAGCTGAATATAAGAATGATATGGAGACCGAAGAATAGGAAACCATGGATACATTTGCAGTATAAATCTAGCTACACATGTTCATTCTGGGGAGAAAGCATTTATGAGTATTCTGCAGAAACATTTATATGCCTATAAATAAGATTACTTGGTTACTTTACTTAACATGAACAGTTGATATTTTTGTAGTTAGTTTATTATGAGGATCTGCAAAGAATTAAAGATAGTGACAATCACATTACCTGCCTGTTAGATTAATACATGTCTAAAGTTGCATTTTGCATATGGCTGTGGCCATTTCTGGAAGAATATTGTTTCTCTTTTGAGTCCCTGCCTGTTGTCAACTTTTAAGAATCAAAGCCAATTAAACATTACTGATGTGCTCCATAACTTTCTTTATCGAAGTTTGGACCTGCCCTGATTCTCTGGAAAATCCACTNTTGAGAGTAGTCTTAAACATAACCACTAATAGACTGTTTAGCATCTGCAGAGGTCTTTTGTTCCCAGGATTTCACAATCATTGCCGTTTAATCCATAGAATATCCATGTGAGGTAGCTAGAGATATTCAAGCATCCAGATCTCCTGCAGGGGAATTTTGGTGCCTGTAGGAGTATTGTGATTGGCACCGACTGTCCCTGATTTCCCAGAGGCCAGACACCTGGAAAGGCTTTGCTTCAGGCCCAGGTATTGCTTCCCACCAATATTTCAGCACAGAGGATCTCTCTCTCTCTCTCTCTCTCTCTCTCTCATATAAAGATCCAGTGACTTTCTGTACCTTTAACCTGTAATAGACTCAGTACCTATATCATGTCATCCTATGACAAGGCTGTGAAGTAGATGCTGTCATTCCAGTTTTACAAATGAGAAAGCTAAGGCTAGTAAGTTGCCCACACTGGAAGAGCTGGAATGGAAGTCTAGTTCTGTGTGATTCCAAAGTCAGTTCTTCAACTATTATCAAATGCTGCCTTAAAAATGGAGTGTAAGAATGACCAAGATCAAAAAACACAATTGACAGCTTATGTTGGCGAGGATGTGGAGCAAAGGGAACATTCCTCCATTGCTGGTTGGGAGTGCGAACTGGTACAGCCACTTTGGAAATCAATATGGCGGTATCTCAGAAAATTGGGAATCAATCTATCTCAAGACCCAGCTATACCACTCCTGGGCATATATCCAAAGGGTGCTCAATCATACCACAAGGCTCAACTATGTTCATAGCAGCTTTATTTATAATAGCCAGAACCTGGAAACAACTTCAATATCCCTCAACCAAAGGATGGATAAAGAAAATGTGGTACATTTACACAATGAAGTATTACTCAGCTGTTAAAAGCAATAATATTTACAGGCAAATGAATGGAATGTAAAAAAAAAATCATCTTGAATGAGGTAACCCAGACCCTGAAAGCAAATGTGGTTATGTACTCACTTATAAGTGGATATTAGCTATAAAGTAAAAGATAGTCATGCTACGGTCCACAGAGCCAGAGAGGCTCAGTAACAAGGAGGGGGGGTGNAAGGATCTTCCTGGGACGGGGAAATAGAATAGGTCTCACCAGTGGACTGAGAGTGTGTGATGTTGGGAACAAGAGGGATCAAGTGGTGAGGGATACTGGGAGAAACAATGGAATTGGGAGTCATTGGGGGTGGGGCGGCAAGGTAGAGACCCAGTGCAATGGAAACTCCATGAAATCTACAAGGCTAACCCTAGCAAAGACTCTTAGTAATGGGGAACACACNGAGCCTGAACCAGCTATCTTCTGTAACCAGGCAAGGCCCCAGTAGAGGGATTGGGACATCAACCCAGCCAGAAAACCTACAGCTTGTTCTGCCTGTGAAGTGTTCTGGGACCAGAGCCTAGCAGAATCCTCATCAAAGAGACCAGAAAGACTTTATCCAGCAACTGATGGGAGCAGAAGCAGAGTCCCACAACCAAACATTAAGGGAAGCTTGGAGAGTTCTCCCATGGAGGTGGGGGGGGGGTTGAAGGAACCAGAGGGGTCAGGGACACCAAGAGAACATGGCCCACAGAATCAATTGANTGGGACATCAGGGAGCCTGTAGGGGTCTGATCTAGGTCCTCTGCACATATGTGATGGCTGAGTAGCTTGGTCTTCTTGTGGGATTCCTAACAGAGGGAGCAGGGACAGTCTCTGACTCTTTTGCCTGCTTGTGGGACCTTTTCCCTCCTACTGGGTTACCTGGTCCAGCCTTGGTGTGGTGGTACGTGCCTCATCTTATTGTAGCTTGTTATGCTGTGTTTGGTTGATGTCCCTGGGAGATCTGCTTGTTTCTGAGGGGAGACAGAGATGGGGTGTGGATCTGAGGGAGCAGGGAGATGAGAATGAGGAGAGGGGAGGGAAGGGAAACTGTTCAGTATGTAATATATGAGATAATAATAATAATAATAATAATAATAATAATAATAATAATAATAATTGGAATGTAATTTATAGCTTACCAAGATGCTAGGAGAACATGGAGAGAAGGCATACAAAAGATGGGCTGGGCTAAAAAGATACATTGTTTTTTATAAGGCAAAGCAATGCCATGTAATTGTTCTTACCTACAATATGCCTATTAGAGCCCTTTCCCCACCACCAATCATGACATTCTAAGTGAAAAGTATTTTTATGTTTTTCTTTTTTACTGGTAATTTTGTTGAAAAATAACTATTGCTTTGTAATTGCTCATGTTAAAACNGTACCCTGAAACTACTGAAAAACTGGCTTTAAAAAATTGGTAGGAGTTATTGCACGAATCCTAATAGGTCTTAATACAAACCCAGAGCCAGANATCAGGGTNAAAGCTGAAAGATCAGAGAAGCAGAGCAAGCCACAGCCACCACCTCTTACTTCACCTACTCCTCAGCCTGAAAGAGTGTGAGCTCCTGTCTTCTCCCACCTTATATTCCTTTCTCTGCCCAGCCAAATCACTTCCTGTCTCAACCTTCCTAGTGCTGGGAATTAAAGGTGTGTGATTCCAAGTGATGAATTTAAAGGTGTGTGCCACCNCTGCCTGGCTCTGTTTCTCTTTTACATGGGATTAATCTCCTATAGACTAGGGTGGCCTGGAACTCACAGAAACCCAGACAGATCTCTACCGCTGCCTCCTGAGTGCTAGTAGGGTTAAAGGTGTATGCCACCACTGCCTGACCTCTGTGGCCAACTCTGTGGCTGGCTCAGACCTCTGATCTTCAGGCAAACTTTATTTGTTAAGAGTACAAACAAAATGTCACCACAAGGAGTTTCATTAAAAAAAGAACACAAGTACATGGCAAAGGTATTCAGTTGAAACAAGAGTCTATTGGAGGCTCCAGGTCTCCAAAGCTCTCTCAAGTCATTGCTAGTCTAGTTTCTCATGACTTATTTCAGAAATATCCAGTGTTTNTCTTTGTATGCATGTGTGCTCATGCATGAGTGAGTCTGTGTCCACATATANGTGTACGTTCTTATGTGTTCCATCTAAATTGCCTTCAGTATGAGTAGTTAAGCCCTAAGTATATTGTTAGTGGCAGAATTATATTCTCTGAACATTATCAGTGTTTTATGACATTCTTTNTAAAATTATTTCTGTAAAAATGATTGTTTATAGTTTTACAGAAAAATATAGGTATATATAATTGTGTCCCTAAATGAAATACTAACAAATACAAGAAAATTCAAATATAAGGTAGTTTCTCTATAAGTGTTTTAATTACTAGTTCCTGGGCTGTATATGAGAAAAAAGTGTAATATATTAAGAACTAGATCCATAGGCCCCAGCAGATTCAATATGTTCTTTGAAATTTCTCATTTTTACTGGCCGTTTCTCTTCTACTTGATAAAAAGTTGCATGATCGTTATATGCTAAAGAGTAGGGCAATATTTTGAAGGGAAGGGGATAGGGTTATATTTGGCTATAATATTCAGTGATGTTTCAGAATAATGGAAGGTAATATAAGGCTGTTTTATCTTGGAAATGATATGTTTCTAGTATAAATAAGAGCTATGGAGAACAAGCTTTAGTTTTCCCCTAACACAGGATCTGACCATCTTAAAGTGTCTCAATGTAAAAGTCGAGTTGCTAATTCTTCTCTTTCTGTTTTCTAATTTTAGGTTTTAGTATAAAGGCAGTGCCATTCCAGAATGCCATCTTGAATGTAAAAGAACTTGGAGGTACAACTTTTACAATCCTCTCTACATCTGCCCTTGACTTTACAAGTTTACTGTTCATGTATTACATGTAGTTAAAATGTGAGAATTTATTCCAGGTGATTGATTTTTTTACTTTTTTCTTTTTATATTTTATAGTAATTTATATTTTTATATTTTATATTAATTTATATATATTATAAAATATAAAATTTATATTTTATAGATATATTTTATAGTAATACTTCTATCCCTTTACATATGGATTAGCAGTTATCCTAGAGTTGTAAGTAATATAAACTTTGTTTTCTTTTGTGTGAATGAAAGGACTACACACTAAAGGCAACTGTTCTATCTCTGTTCTATCATTGCTGTTACTTGTTAATTATTCTAAAAGGAAACTTATGAAAGACTCTTAAAAAGTAAATAGCGAAATGAGCAACATAGGGCAAAGAATTGTATTTAAGTGTGAATTTCTACTGCAGGTTTGATTGTAGTCAATCTTTTTAGAATCTATTTGTTCCGATAATAAATCTTTGCCAATGGGTTCTTTGCTGGCCAGGCACATTTATTGGATAGGCTGTACCCCAAAGCATACATCAGTCAGTCTTTCATTGCACTNTCTGTCTGGCATTTTTTGGGTTGTGTTTTATGTCAGTCAGGGTCTTAACCCATGCAAATAGATTAACAAAGAAATCAGTCAATCCAGTGAACCTACTAAATTCTCTTAACGGCACAAGAAAATGCCGAGTGCCAGAGTTCAGTATAATATTGGGGAGTTTAGTGACTTTGAAAGGTCTCTTCTGTCTCCTTAATTACTGTGTGATGGTGACCTCACCCTGCTTTTTGTTATTTTTTTTTCTTCTTCTCCGTCAAGGTCATTTCTAATTGCGACTTATTTTTAGTGCTTTTTGCCATCTTATTAATGATTGATGCCTTCTTATATTGTTCNATAAAGTGCTGACTGGCTTTTCCAGGTGTCCGTTAGTATGACAGCTAACAGTGACTTTTACAGCGTCGATACTGAGAAGTGTCTCTGATTGTGCAATTACAGGTTTCTCTTAAGATGCTCAGTGCTACCATTTGACAGTAAAATCCTAGGAACATGAATGTTGTTCTTAGCTAGAAAGCTGGCAAGCAGTAGAACATAAACATCCTTGAAATAACTTCTGTGTAAAATGTCCTAAATCTGCTTTCTAATAGATGGAGCATTTTAATCGTCGTTGGTTTCTGCTAGCTACTCTCCAGTTTCAATATTATTTGTAGATATTTTGCAGAGATCCTAATATAAAAATCAGTAGAATCTAACGGTATGGCTTGAAAATTCTCTTGGTTTTAATTATTAGGCTAGATTAAAAAAACTTTTATTGAACATTCATCAGGTAATAGAAACTGTTGTGATTTGGCAAGGTATTTATTGTATATGATGTTTATTTGGGTGAGATAAATAGTGGATGTTTCTGGACAGTTAGGAAAAATGAATGCTGGAAGTTAACATTGACTGTTTGCCATTGAAATTGAGGGTGATGAAAGATGAAATTGGAGGACTAGGGTTATGTAGGAGAGTAGTATGTTTTTTCTCAAGGCGGTTTAACAAAACTGTGCCCTGACAATTGATGAGATGGAAATTACAATAGAGAGGATCCTACAGGGTTTGGTGGCATGTTTTAATTCATAACTTACTGTTAGATTGAACAACATAGGTGTAAGACAGAGCCTTGGGGATTGGAGCAGTAGGCTAGTTCCAGAGTAATGATACTTGGATTTAAAAGTGTATTTGTTTGGAAGAGCAAATTTGTAGCCCAACCATAGATTATTTTTCCTCCCTCAACTTTAACAACCCTATTTCCATTGAAAAACGAAGACATCATAGTGCAATTTGTATACTCTATTTTGTAGCCTCAGAGGCAGGCAGCAGAGGGAGTTGATTTTTGATGGGTCACCCACTTACTTATTTATTGAAAACTTAGGGAGTAGGGTACTCTGTTGTGTCTGGCTCCGGAAGGATCATATAAGAAGCTGGGCTAGCACATATAAAGGAAATNCAGCTTTCCTGGGTTTTAAAGTATATTCTAGGTACCAAGGGAATCATCTCAGTGTAAGGTGCTGGGCATTTAGGGAGAATTCTCACAGTGAAATCAAGTTGCCTTGGAACTGATTGACAAACTATTCCTAATCTCAGAGGGAAAGAGTTGAGCGTTTCAGAATCACTATGGGATGGCAGGTGACCTTCATTCACCAGTGCTTGGTTACTCAGAGATAGGGTCATTGGAGATNGGTCGGGTTGTCAGTGTCAGGAAAATGCTAAATTCAAGGAGAAACTCAAGAAGGTAGATGATAAAGGTAGGCAAGTGATGAGAGCTAAGGACGGAGTCAAGTATTATGAGGAAGACACAGGCGATTGTCTTCATCCTGGGTTAACTCAGGAGAATGGCATGCCCTGTTCCTCCCCACCAGCCTGCAGAACCTTCCTCTATCCTTTCAAAAATTCCAAGACTTTTAACCACTCCCCTTCCCAATCTTAAGTTAAATGTCTTACTGTTTTAAAATTAAAAAAAAAAAA
>LZPO01117120.1:133524-147078 GCA_001675575.1 Neotoma lepida
CAGAAGAAGGCATCAGATCTCCTGGAACTGAGATTACTGATGCTTGTGACCCACCATCTGGGTTCTGGGAACCAACCCTGAGTCCTCTGTAANAGCAACAAGAGCTCTTAACCACTGAGCATTCTCTTCAGCCCCTAAAGAGTGAAATGTTTAAGAAAGGAAATATGAAGAAAACATGATAAATTCAGGAAAAATTTNAAGAAAGAAATAAAACCAGCTAAAGTTATGATAAATAAAAAGCATATATATCACAATAAATGTAAATAGCTTAAATTCGTTTTAAAATACCATAAAAATAACATAACACCTTTTACAAAATAGTTCAACAAGATATATGATAAATTAAAAATACAAGTGTTTAAATGTTATCCAAAAAATGCCATTGGAAAAAAATGTACTTAAAGTAATGTTAATTCAGATGAGGAGAGGAACTTAGCCTGGCTTCTTCCAAAGACAAACNATTACAAATAAAAAACACAGAAGGATTTGAATAGCAAGTTAATAGACCTGGTCTACTTGATAATTATGTATTTTTATTTTTAGATATTTATTTAACTTAAGCAGTCTTTACTGAACATTCTGTATGAGGTTCCTCCACTCCTGCATCTTCTCAACCGTTTCTTCCTTGTATTTGCCCTTCTCCTTTCCTGTTTGTCAAAACTTGATTTTCCTTTCCAGGATTCTGTTTCTTTGTTNNTTGTTTGTTTGTTTGATTTGCGGTCTTTGTCCAGCTGCAGACTGGTGATAGCCACCTTTCTNGGGTGGATGCCCACAAGGATGCCCATCAGCCTTTTCTTGCTGCACCNGTTCAGTAGAGATGACATATTTCTTCCTGTATACCTGGACCACTTTGCCCATCTGCTGGCCTTTGTAGTTTACTCAGAAAACCTAAACTTCATCATCCTTTTGGGTGGGCATAGATCGAACATTATGTGTTTGTCTCAGTTTTGTGCAAAGAGGGAAAGATGTGATCTTCCCTTGGAGGTGAGAAGGTACTTTGGAACACTGTGTGTGCTTCTTACTTTAGTCAGAAGGCACAAAGAGATTGCTCTTTATTTTGGTGGCTGCCAATCCAGTGATGGCTGGAGAAGGGAAAGAATCTACATGTGATTTCCGGTGCTGATACTTATGTATTTTATACTCAAATGTTCTTTTGAAATATACATAATTTTACACCAATTACCATATTTGTGCTTTCTAGTTGAAATCCATTAAAAACAAATTAGAAAAGGAAAATAACATACAAAACAAAATTTCAAGGTGCACTAATCATGTACCATGGACAAAATTTNNATCTTTATTGCTTCACTGTTCAATTTAAAGCTCAAAAAACCCATAAAACCCAGGAGAAAATATATGAGAAATCTTTGTGATTTNGGGTTGGGATAAGATTTCTTAGAGTCTTCTGTACATTTAAAGACTTCTGCACTTTGAAAGAGAATGAAAGACAGGCCATAACTAAAGAAAAAACATTATTTATAAGCCCTTGTAAAGGACTTGGGTCCAGATGTAAAAAGAACAAGTAAAATTAAGTAATAAAGTATCATGTAAAAGTGGGTGAAGGGATGGGTGCACTCCATCCAGATATTCCCTAACAAAAATTGGTAGCATCTAGTGATGGAGACACATGTTGAAAGCAATGTACCTGTGGAATTATTAAAGTTAAAATAACCTGACAGTGAGATTCAGAACTGGTATCTCTCGTACACTCCCAGAAGAAGTGTAAAATAGTGTGACTTCTGTAGTTTCTAAAAAGGCAAGACCTACCAATTCTGTCACAATCACAGTGTTCTAAGAATGAAAAAAAAAAGGAGGTAAGGGAAAACAATAATAGGCTTAAGGTGAAAATAAAGCAAAAATAATCATTTTTAAACAAAGTCTTGTATGTAAATGTTCATAGTAACTTCTTTTGTTANACCACAAACTGGAAACAACTCAAAATGNTACTCATCAGTAGACAGAAGAAGTNTTACATCTATATGATAGAATACTATTCAATAATTAAAATAAATAAGCCATTGGTACCTGCACNATAAATTGATCTCAAAATAGTTAAGTCTAGCTAAAGAAGGCAGACAAAATGAAATAGTATTGATATATAGNGTAAATTTGCATACTAAATTTGTATNTACATATATATANAATGGAAAATGCAAATGAATATTTAATACCCTGATGACTAGTGGTGCCTGTGGGTAGAGAGAAAGAAGACAAGGATAGAAGTGGCAGAAGTCTAAAGAGGTCATCAGAGGTGACATCATTCTGAGGTGATGATATATTTATTGTCTTGGTTTAGGGAATGGTGTCACATGCATACACATGTGACACCAAACTTTGAAATTTGTACATTTTGTTATTTGTCAGTCATNCCACATAAAACTCTAGAAAACATATGGTGTCCCTTAAAATAAAAATAGTTTTAATCATCTCAGGTTAAAAATCACTGGACATATGTTTCTGGTGGGATCTTGGGTCCCTCTACCCCCCCCCCATTGCTTTCCCATTAAAATAGACATGACAAGGAAAAGACTGAGAACCATAACAATTGCTGCATAATCATATACAACTGGATCATTAGGGCTGCATATTAAGAACTTAAAATGTACGATGAAGATGTTTTCAGGTCTGTTGATTTAATATGCAGTGTTTTAAAATTTCATTGCTAATAAAAGAAACGAGAATTAATCTGTCCATGTGCAGCAGCATGCAATTAATGAAAAGAAATATGCATGGCAGATTCATTATATAAAGAGTGAGAAATTTCTCAGCATAACCCNGTTGTGGTTTATACTAGAGCAGTACTCAAAACCTTCATTTTACAAAAGCTGTTTTGATGACTCTACCATTGCTAGAGTGAGGTTTCAGAGAAAGCAGTGAGATGGGAGAAAACAATAATAGCATTAAGATGAAAAAAAAAGCACATTTGAGAGTTTCTTCTTGTAAAGCAATGAAAATAATTGTAGTTTTGAAAACCGTTTTGTATGCATGTGTGTTTCTGCATGTGAAATACCATTTTTGATTGTTTACAATCCCTTGCAACTTCAGTTCATCTTATTGGATTGGTCTTAATCAATTGGTGGTGGCTGTTTGCCAGAGCAATGGGATGAATATATTATTAATAAACTCACAGTTCAGTGACTAGAGGCTGAGTGCTAACCTTATTTTGTTCCAGGTTATCCCCCCCGATTTTCTTCCTAAGCAGATTTAGATAATCATTCAACTTCTCTTTTATTAATTAGTTTGACTCTGTCTATTAAGATGGAGAGAATCGAGAAAGGTAAAAATGCAGAGGTATCTTTCTTGGGCATTTAGTTATAGAAGGATGGAGGTTAAGGCTATCTGATCTGCAAAGGTTAACATTTTTCAAATGTGGCTTACCTTTGATGCAGTTACTCTNTTTGTCTATAGTAGTCTATCTTGTGAACATTAAAGTTATTGTCCGAGTAATCTCGATTTGAATAAATGAAAATTCATTTAAGTGGTAGTGGTGTTAAGAGCCAAGGTGATTGTGTCTTAAATGTAGAAACATACAAAACATCTAAATGATTTAGGCATACCTGTGAACAGACCTAAAATTTTCTAGTCATTTTTCATTCTGTGTGTGTCCACAAAAAAAGTGATAAGAGGCTTGGACTATGAATACTGGAAAACATCCAACCCAACAAGAAGGGCTGCTGGCAGCTTGTGACAGTTCAGAGTTGAAATGTAGTCATTCTCCAACCCCAAATTGATGTAAACACAGCTGTTTTCTTATAGTTCCATCTAAAGCTCACCCCCTTTTCACACACACAATGCGTTTATTGCATATGTGTTAGTATCATTGGTTTGGTTTAACTTTCTCTAGGGGATCTTTGCCATCGCATAGCAGAAATAAAATGAATGAAAGACAAGACAGTACTGGACTCAAGAACTTTGTGCTGGTGGAGTTACTTTGAGTTTCTGTAAGACCATGAAAGGATCCAGGAATATATGTAGGCATACAAGCTGGAAGGAAAGAAACAAATCCAGTCATATTACTACTCAAGTAATGTGCCTAGCAAATACCAGACTCCAGGTGGAAGGGCCTCCTTCTCTTCATAGTAACTGTTACCAGCCTTTGCCATGCTCAGGTTTGGAATCAAGCATGCTTAACGGCTCTCTCCCGCCCTGCTTGGAGTTCAGGGTCACCTTTTGTC
Organism: Neotoma lepida; assembly: GCA_001675575.1. Classification (NCBI taxonomy): domain Eukaryota; kingdom Metazoa; phylum Chordata; class Mammalia; order Rodentia; family Cricetidae; genus Neotoma; species Neotoma lepida. The sequence continues at coordinate 137,700 of LZPO01117120.1, forward strand.
CTGGTTTAGGTAGTTGATGACTCCATGCTTTGAGCTTTGACACTCCTTCCTATGTGTCTGGTGTTTTTGATAGTAAACTCAATCTCTTACTGGGACTCAAAGGATGCTGCTTTGTCCCATTTCTTATAGAACTAAACGGCATACAACTTCTCTCTTGGGCGAAGCCTCCCATTCTTTGCTTTCTTTCTCTTTCTGGCTGCTAAATAAGTTTTCCTTCTGATCATTGGAGAAAAGAAGGAAAACACCAAAGAACTATTACCACCACTTTACCTGGATGCCCTCCTTCTAATCTGGAAGATATATATATATATATATATATATATCTGCCATGCATATTTCTTTTCATTAATTGCATGCTGCTGCACATAGATTAATTCTCGTTTCTTTTATTAGCAATTAGTATATATTATTATATAATATATAATAATATATAATAATCATATAATAATTATATATTATATATAACAATATAATATATATATAGTATAATGACTTAGGGATTCTTTATTTCAGTTCATTTGTTCCTCTCTCTAAACTGGCCTGCTTATCAAGCCCTAAGGCAGTTAAGAAAATACTTACGGGAAGGAATAATATGTGAACTTGGATTTTATATGCCAAGGCCTTTGTTAGAAATCAATNGCTATATTCCTCCTCTATTATATTATGCATGATTTAATAAAGAAACTACATTTTAAAACAAAGTTATATTATGATTTTTCACTCAGTAGATAAAAGGAAATCCTCTTCTGTACGTCATTATGCAGGAGGCATTGAACACTACCCAAATTTAGGGATTCTAATGGTTTTTCCAGTTGGATTGTTTGCATACAGTATATTGTTATGAATATACTGAATAAATACAATGTGATTAAAGGAATTTAGGTTAATAGATGTTGACACCACTGGAATATCATGCCATTATCACGTGGGTACTGTGTTTTTGGAAACAGTTGGTTCAATCTAGTCTCTCTACCTTTGAAATATTACTGAAATCCTATTTTAAAATTTTTCAGTTTATAGAAAATCTATATAATACTATAGGTAAACTTTGTGGTAGGTTTTGTTAGATAATTTACAATATTACAAAATAATTGTTGATTTTATAAAACANTTCAAATTTTATTTTGATGTTCTGATATATTTTGTATTTGATTTATATATGTGTTTTCCATATATATTTCATTTTATTATCTGACTCATTATTTATTATTATCTGACACATAAATTGAGTTTAAGATTGTCATGTTTAGGCTGTGTGGTGGCTCAAGCCTTTAGTCCCAGTATTCAGGAGGTAAAGGCAGTTGGATCTCTGTGAGTTTGAGGCCAGCCCAGTCTACATAGCAAGTTCTAAGCCAGCCAGACTATGTTTAAAAAAAGAAGGAGAAAACAGAAATGGTCTTCTCTAAATATTAGTCACTGCAGTGTTCTGCCTCTGTGAATTCCTTATCCCACTTTCCCTTAAGAATGTTCTTACTAGTCAAAGTTGCTGGATTTAAAATAANAACAACAAAAAAATCCCTGAATCCCACCATTTACAGCTATAATAGAGACCTTGACTTCACACTGAAGTTCTTTGGAGCNTCTCTTCAGGCTGTTGTGAAATTAAACTTTTACACACTCCTCCTCCTGTCATCCCNGACAGTGTGTCTCTGACTGAGAAAAGGAGAGCAAAGAGTGNGTGAGTTCCCGACCCTGGGGACACAGATCNGAGTATTGACTTCCTTTCTCCTTCCCTTATGTCCTATGCTGTGACCAGTACCGCCTACTTACCATGTTCTATTAATTAGAAGGNCTGAAATGGTGAAATGGCAACCTTGAGTGACATCGTAGCCATTAATACTTTTTGTGATTTTCAATGGGGTTCTGTCTTCCTCGTTTTTCTTCTGGCTTTTTCTCAGATAGACAAGGGCCAGGTCATCATTTTAAAGAAGGAGCCAAAAAGAACTGAAAATACTTCATGGCTTGCTCGATTGTGCTCCCAAAAAAGAGAACCCTGGCCAGTACAGAGTGAACCCTTTGAGAGACAGGACTTGTCCTCCTTCAACAGCTCCACTGGGACTTTTGTTCAGGGAGTTCAGTAGGGCAGGTCACCAGAGAAGGATACAGGGAGCAAGCTCAGGACCACCATGTGCATCATTTGGCCCATATGCAGACCATGTGAAACTTTCTTTGGGACTGGAAAATGCCTGATGTGGCTCATCTAGAGTCTTGTCGCCTCGAGGTTCCCTGGCCCCATCCTTGTTTTTAAAACGCAGTGGGTGCTTTGTCCTGTTTAAATGTTACTGGAGCTTGCTGACCTGGAGGAGCTTGAAGTGAAAAAAGCTATCTCCAGCAGTTCTAAATCAAGTTTTAAAACAACAAAACATTTTAATATCTGTAGCTGGAAGGGAAATGCTTGGAGCTGTGCAACTGGCAGGCGGTGTGGAGTGGCTGAGGAGGAGCTGGTTCTGGGGCCAGTGCTGGACACAAACCGAACTGCTCTGAAAGAAACCCAGACAATCTCTCCTGTCTGGGTTCCCAGTGAANTCAGAGGGGACAGTCCTGGCAGTGCTATGGATGTGTATGCTGGGACAGATATAAACAGCAAAAGTCTCAGCCCTGTGGCTATAAAAAGAAATATTTTTTATGATGTATTCCNTGTTTCAGAGCAGGCTGTGAGTTGTGTTTAACTTTTAATTCCTATGCACTTCAAAACGCGGGTTTCTGTCTGCCCAAGTGCTTAAGCTCTCTCAGATGTTTTTATTGTGTAACGCTTTCTCCAGATTCTTCTTTTAATGTATGTTTTTTCCCCTCCCAATCTGTTCAAAGACCAGTCTTGTGAATCTTGACACTGTCATTCCATTTCATGGTTTTAATTTAATGTGGGTTGTCACAGCCGAGAGCACGTAATTAATGGCACTGGGATGTTTGTCACAAAAACAGATAATATTTTGTATCCAGGCAAGATGCATCAAAAACTGGACTTGCATATATCTTACTGAACCTAAGTCACATTTTAGTCCACTTTGGAATTCCACACATCATTTGAATTCATCCTAAACTTGGAGATGTGTCTCTCTTNTGGCACAAGTGGTTAAATGACATATGAAATATGGGTTATTGTGTCTTTAATTTGTGTTTGTGTGCATGAGCACATGTGCACACATACATCCATAGGTTTGTGTGTGGATATGCTGGAAAGAATACTAAGTTAGCCCAGTATGCAGAAGAGTGGGAGTATTTCTGTAGAGTTTAGATGTTCATCCTCAGTTGCTTGGATATTTTTATATACTTGTGCTGGCTGGCTTTATGTCAATGTGATACAAGTTAGAATCCTTTTNGAGAAGGGAACCTCAGTTGAGAAAATTGCCCCACCAGACTGACCTNTAGCCAAGCCTGTGGCACATCGTTTTGATTGATGATTGATGTGGGAAGGGCCAGCTTGCTGTGGGTATTGGTACTCCTGGGTTGTAGTCCTTCAGGCTGAGAAAGCCATGAAAAGCAAGCCAGTAAGCCAATATTCATCCATAGCCTGAGCATCAGTTCCTGCCTCTGGGTTCCTGCCTTGAGTTCCTGCCCTGACTTCCGTGGATGATAGATAAGCTGTAAGCTGAAATACACTCTTTATTCCTCAAGTTGGTTTTGATCATGGGATTTTTATCACAGCATTAGAAGCCCCAACTAAGACAATACTTGTACAATTTAATCCAGTAGTAAGTGATGGTCCTGGCCTGCCTTGCATGTTGCTGTCTGACTGCTATGAGTCATGTCTGATCCTACTCGAGTCCTGATTTGGTGATATATGTACTTGCCACAGTGGTCTATCCAAGCCATCCTCAAAAGCTGTGTCAGACAGATGGTTTATAGACAGTCTTCTTCAGAGATGAGCCTTGGAGGTTATTTGAGTTATCTTGTAGCAGTCTACCTTCCAGTGATTTAATCTCATAAAATAATCTGAAAATACATGATAAATTAGCTGTCAGTTAAACCAAATTAAAAAAAAAATACTGTTTTAAAATCCCTGATATGGTGCTGTGTTATCTCAAATTGAAGACTGGAATGAAAGGGAAGTCAGTGCCCTGGAAACCGTGTGTGTTTGCACATGCGGTGCATGCACAAGATGGACACAGTTGTGCCTGCGGAACTCCGATGACAAATACATTGTCCCTAGACACTGACTTAGACATATCCATCTTGCTATTATCCATTCTGAAAGACTTTTTTCACACCTAAACATCTCCCNTTTGTTTAACTATTTTTCACATGACATGGCCTTCTGGTCTTTCTCTGTTGTGGTTACCCTCTAGACCAGCTTTAAAGTGAGTCTGAAGTGCTCAGAATTCNGTGCCATGTGTAGTCTTCTAGGTGTTAGTATCTTTAGCTTCCAGGGCTGTTTCTCTTAGTGCCAACAGTCCATGACCTAGCATCCATGNGCTCACATTGGGCATGCCTCAAAACAACCAGCTGCTATTAGTCAGGTCCTTCCTGTTTCTGTTCCTCAGTTGATTTCAAATAGTAGATATTACTTATACTTCTATTCAATTTCATTGGGTAAGCACTGGCTTATTGTTCCAGCTTGTCAAATTTTTTTTGTTTTGTTTTTTGTTTTTGGAACCGCTTTAAATTTTATCACCCATCGTATTAGCAATTTCTTTCAGCTTTGGGCCNTCTCTAAATATTAATGTGATGCCTGCAAAGTTTTTTGTTCAATTAAAACATATAAATGTATCAAAGTGTCTACTGTGTGGTGCTAGTCTTGTGCTCCCTGCTAGAGATAACGAGATGACTAGAATATAATCATTCCCTCAGGGAGCTCACAGGCCATGGGGAATAATAGACATGCAATTACCTAACTATTATGTGGTGTGATAATTGCTATAATACAGTTGTGTGTAAAGTGCTCTGAGACCTAAGGTTGGTTGAAAAACCATAGAAAAGGTAACTTGTTCTATATTGGCATGGATCCATGAGTTTCCATTCACGGCAGACGTTAGGGACCCAACTGCTGCCTTTCAGTTCACCTTTTCTCCCCCTTTTGTTTCATTCTTAGCCAAAGACACAACAGAAGGCTTGTCAAATGTTTTCNTGAAATGATCTTATACCATTATACTTTCCAAATGGACCCAGAAACCTGCAGGTCACTCCAGAAGGAGTTGAGGATTATTCAGACTTATTTGTGGTGAACCTGTGGTGGTTCATCATAATCTGAATTTTTAAGTCAGGGCAGTTTTGCCTATCACCAATCTTCTGGTAATAGTCCCCTTCTCAGTGGTTTTATAACATTGCTCAGAGCTGTTTGGTGATGACACCAAGTTTTGCTATCTCAGTATGTAATCTGTCTAGGTCTGGAGACTTGCACTCTATCTTCAAACTCCAAATTCCTCTTAACTCCTTCCAGATTGAAAATTATTTTTATGTCCNTTTTGCTTTTCCCTCTTTATCTGTTTTCAGTTTGTTTGCAAGTGTAAATCCATGTAAGGCTTTTCATTCTTCCCTTTCATCCTGCATTAATTATCTTTCTCATTTGGATGATTGGCCATACGTTGCTCTCTCTCTCTTTTCCTTTTTATAGCTATGATACTGAAAACCTTTATAAAAGTTAAGGTAGGTGACTATTTTTGGTGTTGTGGTCTCTAGGATAATACATGAGCCACTTCTTCTTGATGAGTCACAATCAAATTCAGACAGTTAGATTCATCATTATCTCCAATCCTTCCTTGCTATGGAAACATCAAATGAGTAAGAAATACATTTATCAGACACCCCCCCCCAAGTCACACTTTTGGCCATCACCCCTACTTATATAAGTAGTAGTGTCCATCTTCAACTTTGTCTCTCCTTTGAGGGGTTGTACTGTTGACCTGCCCTCCTCTTTATTGATTGTTGTCCGAATTAGANTGTCCTAACTGCTGTATTGAANCATCATGACCAAAGCAGCTTGAAGAGGAAAGAGTTTTTTTCAGCTTGCACTTCCAGGTGACAGTCTTATCACTGAGGGAAGTCAGGGCAGGAACTCAAACNGGGCAGGAACCTGGAGGCAGGAGCTGATTCAGAGGCTGTGGAAAAGTACTGCTTATTAGCTTATGCCTCATGGCTTGCTCANCCTGCTTTCTAATAGAATCCAGGACCACCCAGGGATGGCTGGTTGACCCACAATGGGCTGGGGCCCTCCCCCGTCAATCACAAATTAATAATGTATCTTTTAGCTGGATCTTATGGAGGTATTTTCTAAATTGGGGTACCCTCCTTTCAAATAACTCGGTGTCAAGTTGACATAAAAAATAACCAGCACGATTGATCCTTTGTCATTTGACACACAAAGACATCATTCTTAAGCCATAACCTTTTTCTTTTTTGTTCTCCCCAAGGTCACTCATTAATATCAACAATATAAATATTCCAAATTTTAAAAGTCCCACAGTCTTTAAAACTTTAAACACCTGTGAACTCATTATCTTTAAAATCCAAATTCTTTTGAATTTCCACGTCTCCCAACCGTAGGCTCCTGTAAAATAAAAAAATGAATTAAATACTTTCTTACTTCAAGAGGAAAGCGCCAGGACACAGTCACAATCTGAATAAAGCAAAACCAAACTCCAAAAATGTAAATAACTCAATGTCCAGTTATCTGGGCTTCACTCACAGTCTTCTGGACCCCCGCAAGGGCTTGGGCCACTTCTCCAGCTCTGCCCTCTGNGGCACACACAGTTTGTCTTCTAAGCTCAAGTTGGCTCTACTGGTTGCTGTTCTTGGTGGTCATCCCATGGCACTGGCATCTCCTAAACCTCTGGTGCCCCTTGTTGGAACTAGGCTTCACTTCCACCGGTAGCTTCTCCTAGGCTCTCTAAAAGGACTCCCCCCACCACACAGTACCAAGCCTCAGCTGCTCTCCAGTACCCCTCATGCCACCAAAACCAGTACCACCGAGGTGACTCTTACACTACCAAGTTGGGCTGCCAGCCCAAGGTACGGCCTTGGCCACTTCTGGAACACAGCTGCTGTGTGCCGACGTGAGGAAACACTTCCCAGAAGACTTCACCTCAGTGATGTTGGTCTCTTCTCAGTCATAGCTTATTCTTTACCCTCAGCTGACAGCATCCATTGTCCCAGCAAAGAAAAGGTTTTATTTTAATGATTCCGGCTTCATGTTAATCACGCTGTTTCTTCAACTCCAGCTGACCAGACACCACAGATTCTTCACACAAATGACCCAGTAGAGTCTTTGCTTCCCTCTGAAACTTCACAAGCCAAGCTACTGCTCTCAGCATTCTTATCTTTCAGGCTNCTACAGAATAACTCAAGGGGCTCTCAACACTCAAGGGCTTTTCTAGCCCCAAGTTCCAAAGTCCTTTCACATTCCTCCAAAAAACAACATGGTCAGGTCTGTCACAGGAAACCCCACTATCCTGGTACCAGGTTTTGTCGCAGTTAGGGTGACTATTGCTGTGATGAAACACCATGACTAAAGCAACTTGGAGAAGAAAGTGTTTATTTCAGTTTATATTTCCAGGTTAGTAATTTTTCCCATTTCTGCAACAAAATATTTGACAAGTGTAACTTAAGGAAGGCAGATCTTATTTTTTGGCCCAGGGTTCAAAGGTACAGTCCATCATGGCAATGAAGTCATGGTGGCAAGAGCTAGATGCAGCTGATCACATAGGATCCCCAGTCAGAAAGCAGNGGGTGGGTGGGCAGGGTAGGGCAGTGCAATTGTCATAGTCCATCTGCTGTTGCGTTCTGTGCATACTGGGAACCTAGCCCATAGACTGGCATTACCCACAGCTAGTGAATATCTTTCCATTTGGGTTAACTCTATCTAGAAATTTCTTCACAGATGGGCTCAGAGATTTGTCTGCTAGGTGATTCTAGACCCTGTCAATTGACAGTCANTATTAACCATCATATCTTAGTATATGCATCCTTACTCCTAATTCACTTAAATTGGAGAGAATTTTTTGGAATATTTGTTGTTCATTGACAGTTTCATACATGTATATATGATGTTTCTTGATCATCCACTTTCAATCCACCTCTCCAACTCTGCCCCCAACACTTCTCCTCCCTCTTTCATCTCCTCTTAGTTTTATTTTATTTTAAAATAGCCCACTGAATCCTAGTGCTATCTTCCTAAGTGTGGGACCATCACTTGGGGAGAACGTGGACTCCTTAGTTGGCCTGGTAACTAAGTTGATAATGAGTAAGTCCCTAATGAGTAATGATAGAATAGCTTAACTCTGGGTTTCAGGTCAGGGATGTCTCAGATCTCCAATATAGCTGTATATGTTGTCCTTTATACTTGGGTATATGGAATATTGCTGTCTGTATATCAATCAGATTTTTCCTTACCAAATATATATTTTTAGTGAATTTTAAAATAGTTCTTTAGGGCAGTGGTTCTCAACCTGTGGGCCACGACCCTTTGGGGGGAATCTAATGGCCCATTCACAAGGGTCACATATCAGATATGTATGTTACAATTCATAGCAGCAAAATTACAGTTATGAAGTAGCAATGAAAATAATTTTATGTTGGAAGGTCACCACAACAAGAGGAGCTGTATTAAAAAGTCATAGCAGTAGGAAGGATGAGAACCACTGCCTTAGATAATGTTAAAACCAAAACATTAGGATCAAAATATTTATTTAAAGGTGTATTTTTTTTCATGTGAGAACCACCGCCTTAGGTAATATTAAAAACAAGGGGTTGGGGATTTAGCTCAATGGTAGAGCGCTTGCCTAGCAAGCGCAAGGCCCTGGGTTTGGTCCTCAGCTCTTAAAAAACAAAAATAAAACTTTAGGATCAAAATATTTATTTAAAGGTGTATTATTATTTCACGTTTTGCCCGCATGTATATATGTGCAGCATGTGCATGCCTTTTGCCTGTGAATACCAGAGGAAGAGGTCACATCTGTTGGAACTGGAGTTATAGACTGGTGTGAGCCACCATGTAGTTGCTGGTGACTGACCTGGGTCCTCTAAGAACAGCAGGTGCTCTTGACTATCGAATCATCTCTCCAGCTCCTGTAGATNAAAATATTTTAAGGCTCTGTTACATAATACAAAACTACTTTATAGATCAATTTACATTCATATTGGAAATATAGTTTGTTTCTGATGTCATATAGATTAATATTTCTATTAAGCATATATTCTNTTATCTTTGTTATTACATATTTCCTATTGTTTGAAATCATTTACATTTTTAGACAGTTGGATAAGTAAAATGGTACCATACAATTTTATTTTTTATTTTTCAAATTTGAAATTGAAATTTTTAATGTTTTCAGTCTGTTGGTAATTGTTCTTATCTCATCGTTTTGCTCTTCAATATATGGCTACTTTACCAGTTATTTTAGGTGAAATTTCACTTCAAAATTTTTCTTGAGATTTTCATTNNNNA
>LZPO01117120.1:151000-163938 GCA_001675575.1 Neotoma lepida
TCTGCCTCCCAAGTGCTGGGGTTAAAGGTGTGCACTACCATCATGCCCAGATGTGACAGTAGAACATTTACACAGGTTTTAACGATAGTAGATGTAGCTGAAACAGAGTAAACAAAGCCACTGACAAGGTGGATGTGTACAGAGAGAAGAAAGCGATGAACAGAGGTGGGGTATAGCAGCACAGGTAATTCTCATTGGAGAGCTGTGTAGATGGACGACAGAGACCTCCCCTTTCATTTTCTGGAGTATAGCTCAGCACAGGTGGCACCGGGAANGTCCTCATAGCGTTTAGTTTTCAAGTGTCACTTTTGAGAGAAGCATCAGAGAGTACAGTGAATAGAGTTAGCCAGGGAAGAATGGGCTGCTGAGGAGACTGCTGGTAACTTACCAAGACTTTCTCCTGTGGTTCCTCAGTCCCCCTGGGGAAGCAGCTCCCTAGCTGAAAGTACATTGGCATTCACTGCCTATTACTGTTTAAACGTTTACCCTGAAGTTAGAGACTAGACAGAAATTTCCTCAATAAGTTAAACTTAGAAGGTCTGCAATTACTACCAGTAATTTCACTCTTAGCAAAAAAAAAAAAATTTAATTTAAAAACCTGAAAATAGGACCTCAGATAAGCATGGTGGCTCACACCAGTGGTCCCAGCACTTGGAAGATTGAGACAGTAGAACAGTGTGAGTTTGTGAGTTCAAGGTTAGCCTGGTCTCTGGTGTGAGACCCTTTCTCCAGAGAAATAAGCAACAAACAAACAAACAAACAAATAAATAAATAAATAAATAAATAAATAAATAAATAAATAAACATAAATAAACAAATAAAATGTTATAACAAAAACTTTCGTGATGGCATATGTATTGTTTTTGCATAGCAACTTTATTTAAACAGCTTCCATGTCAGTCAGCAAGTGAATGGATAAGTAGAATGTGGTGTTCAAACAGGGGGATGCCAGTCATCCACAAAGGGATCACTTCCTGAGTTCTCTGGCTGTTGGGAAATCTTTCAAAGCAGTGTGCTTCATGGGCGCTCCTAAAGCAAGAAGACAATAAGCAAATAGCAAGATGGAAGTGGACATTATGGGTTGTCATAACCCAAGATGGAAATGACATCTCATCACTCTGTCATGCTTTCTTTATTAGAAGAAATGCCTTAGGTCTGCCTGTGCTCAGTGGGAGGAGATGACAGAAAGGTGTCAATCAATACCAGNAGCCCAGCCTCCAGACACTGTCTTAAGCCTTTTCCCTCACCCTGTCAAGTTTCTGTGCCTTGTGGGTAATTAGTGTTGGGATGGTTGAATGTCCTTCCTGATAGACCTTTGCTCCTGTAAACATAAAAATCACTTTTGGGTGCCTGTGGCACCATTATGGCAGGTATAAAAGTAATCACCCTTGACTTTATGAAAATTTTAAGAATATGAGTTATTGTCTTAATGCTGTCTAATTTTGTTTAAAATGTTTTTTTAAACATTGATCATTAGCAAGGACATATCCTCTAGAGTTGTGTCTTGAAATCTGTACTTNAATCTGGCTCTCAACCCTAATTTTCCTCAGTAAGGAAGAGATGAAATCTTAGTGCCACCCACAACCAAAGAATAGGAGTAGGATGAATTTTGTGTTTTTCCCCTATTACTTCATTTTATCATCAGCCATTGGTGTAAAGAAGAAGTATTCAAACTAATCATAAGCCCATGATTAGTATTGTTTAAAGCAAAATATTTTTAAAATGGACATGTCCTATGTCAGGCAGATTAACAGACATTTTTCACCCCTTCCTTACCATTGTTTTCACTCATCTTGAAAAAGAAGGGNATGAAAACAGGTCCCTGCCTAATATTGCAGCTTTAAGAAAATTCAGAATTGTGGAACTCCACTGGATCCCTAATAAATGTTTCTTCTTGTATAGTTGTTGGGTTTTGTTTGTTTGTGTGTTTGCACCATCAGGCAAACATATTCTTTAGCTGCCCCAATCTAAGTAAAGCTTAGATGGTGGGTTTAGCACCGTTTGAATCGCTCTGCCTCTCTCTTTTCTTCCGAGTAAGTTCTTCATGGGAAACTGTATTTGGAAGTGAAGGTCTTGACCCCAGGCGGTTTCAAACTCATTTATCTTGTCTGTGCTAGTGCTCTGATTCCTAATTGTTTTANACTGTGACACTCTGTTCACATTATCCTCTGTCCCCAAGTGCTCTATGACACAGACACACTTACATTTAAGCTAATTAAAATTAATTTCATTTTGAGGGTCCTACTTGCCTCTTGAGATGAATATTCTGCAGTATCAAAGACGAAAGTTGGCAATTACTAGTGGTAGGATCCAGTGTGATGAAATCTCCTTAGTGGTGCATGTGCTTTAGTGACTAATCTTATTTTAATGTATAGTAATTGTGTAAAAGAGGAAGTGCGATCCCCTTTAGATATGATTTTAGTGATTCATTCATCCAGCTTCAGTTCTAGAGAATGCTTGTCTGGAGTTGTCTGGAGTGGAGTGAGCCTGTCACTAGTTCCCCTTCATCATGACAGTTTCCAAGGACAAAGGGAAAGCTTACTTTGAGAAGGAATGAGATGGACTGCTCTGCTTTGGAGAGAAGCAGAATTCAGATAAATGTAGAAGGAANGGAGGGAACCGACAAGAGTTATTTTTAGAATATGCAAAAGCNAGAGACTTTATACTCAATTCTGTGAAGAANGAATCAAAGTAATATTCATTTATTAATTATAGTTAATAAATATTGACTGACTGCTCTGTGCCAGCCCTTGATGGGGCACCTAGAGATGCAGATTTGAACTTGACAAACAAGGATTTTTTGCGTGTCTCCCGAAGTCAATGAGAAACAGGTACCTGATGAAGGCAGTTAGGCTGAAAAGCTGTGAGGAAGTGGGTTATAAATAGTTGCAAGAATGCCTGAGAAAATGAGACCACTGTGTGCCTAGGTTTGTGTTTGCCTTTCTGCTGTTGATAATCCAATTACATTTATTTGAAAGTGATCTATGATAAGAAAAGAGGAACACATGCCCATAAATNGCAGCCACTGCTTTAATCTATACTACCTGTGCTCTTACTGAGGCAGCCGTGTGAGCTGTTGATGAAATGGTGCAGAAGTTTGGCTATCCGGGCACTTCTAACAAAAGGGAAAGAGGAGCGTGAGAATAGCATGGTGTAATATGCATATTATACCATGTGCATATTATATACATATTATACCGTGTGTCAGCCTTGGAGATAAGAGTGTCACGTGAATGGTACTTTGATTAATTATACTTTTTCCTGTTTTTGTTTGGTTTGGTTTAAAAATCTAGCCCAAGCTAGCTTTATTACAATACTGAGCATTTGCATCTAAAGAATGACTTTTTTTTTTATTATTGGTGGAAAGAAATCTGGACAACAAAGAGGGAGGGGGAAACACTGTACACTAAAAAGGGCTTGAGGCTAAGGGAGATAGAGGCTGTAGGAGAAAGTTACCAGGAGATGAGAAAGGCTTCCTCCCAAATCCAACTTGGTTTCTTTTCACAGCATTGGCTCCCTCAGGACCTGTGAGGACCTGACCCCCATTGCCTACAACCCTCAGCACTTCCTAGACTTTTACTTCTAGGTCTTAGAACTCAAGTTAGCTCAGTAATTTGGGAAGACATAGGCTTAAATAGTCACTATATAATATCTGTCTCTTATACACATCTAGATGTGTATAAGAGACAGGGCACTTCCTAGACTTTTACTTCTAGGTCTTAGAACTCAAGTTAGCTCAGTAATTTGGGAAGACATAGGCTTAAATAGTCACTATATAATATAATATACCTTTAAAATAACAAAATGACAGTTAATATTTATGAACACAGCATATTCTAAATGCTATAATGAAAATTTTTCATTTATCCTCATGGTCCTGTGAGATGAAGTACTTCATCTTATTTTCACTTTTTGGAGGGAAACTGAGCCTTGGAATAATTAAGCTAGTTAAGGTCCCTTGTGATGCCGTGTGACAGAGCTTGGCTTTGAACCCAGGTGGCGAGACTTGAGAAGCTGTGACACTGTTTGCCTTTCTGCCATTTTTCTATCCATGAGGACTAGCCTGCTGGACAGGATTGGGTCCAGGTCCCGTTCATGCATTGCATTGCTTATTTTATAGGAAAATTGTTTATTGAATTCAGGGGAAAAATAGAACCTTTGGAAAGTTTTAAAACAAAATTGATCCCTAATCTGAGAGATGTCTATATTTACCCTTAATTTGTAGTGCACATTCACTTATTTAATTNGATAATTCAGATAATGATATAAATTAGTGTATGTGCACCATTAAATTAAACATTAATGTCACCTCCCTGAAGTCTGTCTAGACTGTTCCTTTGACATTCACTCTTTTGTATTTATGACCAAACATGATCCTGGCCACACCACTATATTCAGTCTGGTTAGGGCTACAGAAAGAGTGACCTGGCAAGAGAGAGGAACTTTTCCTTTAAGAATATTTCCATAGTGGTCAGTAAAAAGAGAGCTAGAGAAAACATAGGCGGGTCAGGCACAGAGCATTTTGTTGTTGTTGTTTTTGTGTGAGTAGGCTAGATGGGGATAACAGTTGAGGTCAGATTGAACTCAGAATGAAATTGCAGTTAGTGTGTGACAGAATTAATGTTTCTTTTGAGCAATCAAGGCTTAGGATAAGATTGTTCATCCTTATCTTCTCCTGCAGAAGATGAGGTACCACTGGTTTTAAACATTTTCGGTGTTCTATGAATATATATTGATCTATAACCATATACTTCGCTTACTAGTTTCCTCATAAGATAGGTAAAATAAAGTTTTTCATGCATGCATGCACGCACGCACGCACGCACGCACGCTCACGCGCTCTAAATGCTGTGCCAGATACTTTGGAAACTTTGCAGTCCAGACGTTTAATAGCTTTGAGCTATGTGCTGATATAACTCTAGCTAACTTTTTGTAAAAGTATTTATCATTTTTGTTAGATCAGTGCCCCAGCCATTTCGAAAGCTGTTCTGGTGCTGGAGATGGAAGTAGATGAGGTCACGTAGCAGAGTAAGGAGGTGGGAGAGGAAGAGAGAACAGAACGCAGCTATGTAGAGTGCTCAAGGCTGGGTGTTAGGACTTGACATTGAAGGGGATGCTGTAACCTCGGTTTAAATAACACAGACTCTCAGAACATGTATGGAAAGAACAGATGACCCTGAGAAGAGGGCACCTGGTGTGTCATTTATTAGTAATGTTTAAAGCTTTATTTTATAGGACATGGGCTAAGGACCGCCTCCCTTGGGATCTTTAAGAGCTATGTTAGTTTAAGTTTGGGTTCTTTGGCTATATACATTGTAAAAAATCTCTCTAGGCATTAAAATATGTTAGATTCCAGTTTGAACATATGAAGACTGTGGAGATGATGTAGTCATTCCATGTTCTTCTTGGTTTGGAGATCTCATTCCCAATTCCCATCCCCATTCTCCCATCTTTAAATGAGACAGAGTGAGGATAAAGATAATTCAAAGTAAGGTTCTTATTCCTTCTCAAATAAAACCCCAAATGCCTAAATTTTGATAAACAATGAGTATATATAGTTGTAAAGCTTGTCTGGGGTCTCAGGCACCTTCATGCTTTTAAAACTAAGTGAGACCTCCAAATCCTTCCTCTGCGTGTTCTCTATGTGTCAGAATTTACCATGTTACAATTCCTTTAAAAGCAATTGTATGTTAATAAAAACAGAATTTGACTGAAAATTAACATTCAAGAACAAATGTATAGATGGTGGCATATCCATTTTAGTCATAGAAGAAGGCGTGATCCTCATACTTGCTTCAATCATGAATCTATTGTTATATATAGTTTGGATTGGAGTATGTGGAGAAAATCCAGACTCACATATATAGATATGCAGTTCCAGATGGGAGGTGTCTTTTAAGAGCCTTTTTAGATACCTGTTAGTTGTTTTCTCTGGCACTCCACTGAAATCCATCAAGTGGTCAACTTGAATTCACTTGCAGTGTGGATTCAAATCAGGGTACCCCAATTCCTTCACATCTGCCATAACTGATTTGTATCAGTGCGTTTTTTTAAAAAGCCTGTGCAAGGCTTTGTAGCCTCATATGTCCGTCATGATCATTTGGAAGGTCTTGATTCATTAAGTTCTTTTGGCTTTTCCAAATGTTGACACATTGCATTATAAATATGTTTCTGTTAATATTACCATTAGTCTCCTCATTGTGAAGCTATTCAGTACACAATAGCAGATACAGCTCTTCCAAAACTCTGGCTTTTGCTTGAAAATAAATTTTATCCTTGACAATGAATAATACTGTTGTTTATTTTCCATGAAGTAACATAAATTGTAGTCTGAATCCATTAAAATTCCAGGTAAAAATGGAAAGGGAAAAAGCAGGTGGTTTAACTTATAACTCTGTAACAGTTGCACAATTTATCCTTGAAACAGTTGTCTGAGTCGGTTTGTCCCAAGAATTCTTGCTCTATGCTACCCTTTAAGTTATCTGGAATGTTTAAAAAGATGCCTTTGGATTAATTTAAGAAGACTGACAATTGTTCCTTCCTGATTCAGATAGTCTTAGACTAAAATGATTTTGTTTTCTTCTCTCCGGAGGTGTGTGACAGCCAAGGCTGCATGAGTACAGGCTGCTGCCTCAACCTCGTTCATGTTGTCACCCACGGGCAGTTTTACTTATATCAACTTTGCAGAGACAGTGAAATTGTCAACACCATGAAAACAGCATACAGCGTCCTTGTCTAGCTATATGCATAGTTTTGGGTTTCTGGGCTTCCTGAAATGAACTCAGAGACAGACTTTGAGAGCTGCTGCTTAGTGTTAGCAAGTATCTTAGACATATCTTGTCCCTCTTTTCCTAAGTATGTAGGTGTTATGAAAACCATGTCTTGGTTTTTACTTCCATGTAATTTCTATTTTTTGTCTTATCTGCTGCTGAGCCAGCAGTTGGTCAGAAGGCCAGAAGTGATGCCTCCCTCAGTACTTTTCTTTGCATAACTGTTGGTGTCTGTCATAACCCCATTTATCAAACTGCCAGGATCTTAGATTCTTTGTCTGGGGTCTTTTCTCTCACTGCTGGAGCCTGCATTGCCAAGGTACCTTGGGCAGGCCTATAGCACTGGGAACTAAACATCTGCCCTCCTCAGTGGTGTTCAGCCAGCAAACTGAGAAAGAGCAGATAGGTAGAAATGACCTATGTCCTTCACCACTGTGCCTATTCTGTGTGTCTCTGAGAGGATAAACCCTGTCACCCCCAGTGCTTCCTGGCTTGGTGTCCTTCCCCCTTTGGGTTATATTTTGCTCTGACATACTTATTCCACTCTGACTCTAGTGTCTCTTATATTTATCCCTCACACTTTTTGTAATGGGGAGTCCGTTACTAACAGGCAATGAATAGTAGACAGGGCCTTTAACCTAGACAAGAGCATCCCAAGTCATGTTCCTTAGGGATGTGTAGTTCTTCAGTTATTGTTATTCTGCCGGGGCAACAGAGCCACATATGTCCTATCTTCACATGGACTTGTGATGGTTGATGTCATGTGACATGCCTGTTGTCACTGTGATTCAGTATCTCTCCATCCATCCCCATTGTCTCCCAGCTTATGTTCTTTGAAGTTCCTCCCTCGTTTGGGGATGCCATTCTCCTGGTGTTACTTCTCTTCATTACAGTCTGTGGGATCGTTTCTTAGACATGCATGCTTATTCACATTGCACATTTCATCCATTCCCATAGCTCTGGAGCTACTCTCACTCTCTGGGAGGCAGTCCCCATGTAGCAAAGGGAAAACAACATCTTCTTTGCAGTCAGGGAAAAAAGAAGGATCCTAAATCTGTTATCTGTTTATCTTAGGTAGGGTTACTATTGCTGTGATGAAACACCAGGATCAAAGCTACTTGGGGAGTAAAGGGGTTTACTTGGCTTACACTACCACATCACAGTTCATCATCAAATGAAGTCAGGACCAGAAATCAAATGGCAGGAGCTGATGCAGAGGCCATGGAGGGATGCTACTTACTGGCTTGCTTCTCATGGCTTGTGCAGCCTGTGTTTTTATAAAACCCAGGACACCAGCCTAGGGATGGCACCACCCACCATGGGCTGGGCCACCCTCCAACAATCACTAATTTAAAAAAATCCTCTACAGACTTGCCTATAACCCAATTTTATGGAGGCATTTTCTCATTCGAGGTTCCCTCCTCTCAGATGACTATAGCTTGCATCAAGTTGACATAAAACTAGCCAGCACACTGTTAGCTGAATAAGGAGCAGAATTCTTGTGTTCTGTCCTAGTTACTGCATACATTCAGATAGGCTGAATGGCCAAAGGGGATGAGGTTGGTGAAGACCTTTGGAGGCTCAGCATCATGGAATAGGTTCTGTGTTGTAGGTGTGCTAGGGCAGATGAAAACGAATGGCAATTACTANCCAGTCCTCTGTGGCTGTTGGCTGAGCCCCTGCTGTGTTTGAACTGTCTTCTTCACCTTGATAGTCCTCCAGTGTCGGTGGAGCGGGGAGGTTTCTCCTTCAACATCAAATGTTTGCTTTTTAGCATGAACTTGCCAGGTCATTTTTGCAGCAGCNCCTTCATTATCTGCAGTTATCCTTCTCCTTTCGATTCTTTGAAAAGCAAAACAGGATCATACACTGAATAGAGAACTTGACTATAAATATTAGCATTTTTATACGTTCTGTCACTCGCTTAGAAAGATCTTCATTAACTTCGCTATATTTTATATGTAGGTAGGAGGTCTCTGTAAAAGTTTGAACATAGATGTGTATATCTTAGTCCTTGCTGAATTCTTAGTAGTTCATCTTTAAAAAGCAGATCAACTAGAACGTAAAAGAATCGAAAGAAATTACTAGTCAAAAAGACTGATGTTATGCTGGACCTGGTGGCACAAGCTTGTAATCCCAGCTATTAGGAAGCTGAGGCAGGAGGCTCACAACTTCAAGGCTAGTCTGACCAGCCTGGGTAACTTAGCAAAACTTNGTGTCAGAGGAAAACCCTAAGAGGCTGGCAATAGCTCGGTGGTAGATTCCATGCCTGTCATGTATAAGGCTCTAGGTTTGGTCCCCAGTACACACCCCCTCACCCCTGAAAAAAAAAGTAAGACTGAATTTTGGTAGAGGAGAGAGTGGAACAAATTGGAGGCCATTCTCTGCTCACCCCTTCTCTTGCTCTTTGGACATTTCCTTCCTGTGTTGGTAGCTCTGGCTTTAAAATATTGCTGCTGAAGTTATTCGTGCTCAGACGCATTAAAGTTTTCATTAAGACTTAAGACCCATTGTAATTCAAGTTCCTCAAAACTGTCCTGTTAATTGGTCTCCAATCACCACCTAAGCTTTTTGAAGGGAAATTATTTATACTCCTTTCTAATTGATTAAGACTTTGGTAAGAGGATNGAGAGGAGTTAATATGAACTTCCTATCCTGAATCTTGTCACAGGTGATGAGTACAGTCCTAGTCAGCTTCTGCCATAGTCTCTAGGGAGGCATGTTTGGTACATGGTGACCACAGCCCCAGCTGTACCAGTGAGGCCCTGCACATCCCTACTCAGGGGTGTGTGGATCTCTGTGCCTGTATTAGTGATGTCTAGCCATCACTCTTGTCAGTCATACGNATTAGCAAGATCTAGAGTGACATTGCCAGTATAGTAGTACTTAGCCACGTGTGACATTTTAAATTTAAATAGTTCCATTTTCCATTTCCACTAGCAACATCTCAGGTGCTTCTTCAGTGGCCACTTTACTGTTAGTGGCTCCCAGACAGAAAAGCACAGCTATAGAATATTTTCATCATCTCAGTCTCAGAAATTTTAGTTGGATAGGACTGACCTACAGATTAGCTCCCTNTAGGAACAGCTTTGAGATTATGGACTCCTGGATATCCCTCTTTAAATTCACTGGACCGATCTTTTGGAGAACAACTCTTAGGGAAGATATAGCCTTATAACTTAATATGAGGGCACTTAATATTTCTTTGCTTGCAAATTACAGAGCAGTCTTCTAACATTAGCTTGAATCATAGGCATTTCCTTTGCACACCTAATCTAGAATATCCATGAAATAAGTGGTTGATTCTGTTTCTCACCAGTGGTCTATTGCATCCTGTTTTGGATGCCCTAGCATGTACCNATGTTTCCTTTAAGGCTATTAGAAGACTAATAATGCTCAAACCCTCACCAATCACCAAAGAAATCTGAAACCTGTAATAGGTAAAGTGTCAGTTCTCTTTACTGAGGAACAAAATCTTTTCCAGAAGCATAGATGCTCTGTTCATTCTAATCAGTCATACAGAGTACTGCCTCCATGCTCCTTCCTAAAGAGAGAAGGCAAATACTTGGACTTTTTTAAAAAAAAATCTCTATAATGATAGCTTGATCTTCTATCAGCAGTGTTTCCTTTTTTTTCCCCTGTCTGTTTTTTGGCTGCTGTGTCACCAGGACCTGATGAGCAAAATTGGTGACAACTAATTAGAAAATATTATCATCCATAGTATGCCATAGACATGAGTTTGACCGTGAGAACATGTTATGTCTCTTTGTCATTTTCCTCTGCTCTTGTTAAGGTCTCTTGAATGTGACTTTCCTGGTAGCTGTTAGAATGAGCTTTTAGATTCCTCTGGGTTCCTTATAACTTAAAAAGAAAATCCTAATCCTCCCCGCCCTGTGTGTGTGTGTGTGAGTGTGTGTGTGTGTGTGTGTGTGTGTGTGTCTGTGTGTCTGTGTGTCTGTGTGTTTCTGCTAGCTAATTTTAAATCAACTAGACATATGCTTGAGTCATTTTGGAAGAGGGAACCTTTTTCAAATTCCCCCACCAGATTAGCCTGTGACAAGCCTGTGGTGCATTTTCTTGATTGGTGATTGAGATGAGAGGGCCCAGGTGACCGTAAGCAGTGCCACCCAGGGCAAGTGATCCTGGGTGCTCTAAGAAAGCCAGCTGAGCAGGCCGGTAACCTGCAGTCCTCCATTTCCTCTGCATCAGTTCCTGCCTCTAGGTTCCTGCTCTGCTTGAGTCATGACTTTCTTCAGTGACAGACTGTGATATGAAACTGTAGGCTGAAACATACCCTTTCCTCTCCAGGTTGCTCTTGGTCATGGTATTTTATTATAGCAGTANAAATCCTCAAACAGTGATATATGTTTTTGAGTATGTTCTGTGAGTACAGGCAGCTGCATACCACAGTGGGGGTCAGAGGATGGGTCTCAATGTTAGTGCTCCCTTCCATCTTCTCTGAAACAGAACCTCTTGTTCACTGCCATCTTCTCTGAAATAGAATCTCTTGTTCACTGCCCTGTATAGAAGATTGCACCACACTAGTTGATCTGGGATCTTTCTATGGATTTTCCTGTGTCTGCCTCCCATCTCTCTGTGGGAAGATGTCTGGCTTTATGTGGGTTCTGGGCCTGTCTCTTATACACATCTAGATGTGTATAAGAGACAGCTTCAGTGGAATGGGCAACACAGTTCCTCACAGCTCTTCTACTGTTAACCCCACCCCTTGGCTTTAGCTTAAATGTAAAAATATACATTTACCATGCTTGAGTTTGGTACCTAGCTATTTTATGTAATGTATAGAACATACTTCAATCTGTGGAGGGAGTGGCTTCAGGCTATGTGAGATGGCATGTCCTTCCTGGGTGGAAAGTGATCATTAAATAATTGTCCATAGGTTCCCAATTAGTCTCTATCCTCAAAGCACCTGGTAGCTGGGTTGGTGACACAGCCATTTCTCCACTGTGCCACCCATCACCTCTTTGGTTTCTGTGGCCCTAGTCTGGGCTAAGGTGCTGCTGACTAAAGCCATTGGCAGTTTGATAAACTGCAGTTTAGAATTCCAAGCTCAGCGTTTGTGAAGAAATTCAGGGATACTAAAGGTTGCATGGAGATTTTGTTGTAAGAAATTAAGAAGTCTTTTCATTATTAACAATTAAAATATTCATCTATTGTGTCATATAAAGAACCCTTGAAAAGGAACAGTATTTTCCTTTGCTTTTATTTTGTTTTTTTTTCACTCACCAGTACTGTTGATTGAGTTCCTGTGTTTTTGTCTCACCCTTTTCAAGCCTTGCATATTTCTGAATATGACAAATAAAAGTATAGTTTCTCTTTGAAAGAGATGACTGTCTGAGTTGGATTTTCATTGTGTCCCCTGAGTTTCTGGTAGATGAGTTTCTGAAATATGTGTCCACTGTTTTCTTTTTTTTATGCTTGGTGCCCTGGACATCATGCAGTGTGTGGCTTTATTTGTTCCTTTTGATAGATTTATAGGTCTTATACTTGATCTTTCTTTGATAGGGTTTTATCTTTTGTATTAACATGAATAATAGTTTTCTAAATCTCTCTTTAGACCCTCCCTTGTTGTAGAATATTATTTTAAGTTGTGTTACTTTTGTTTCTACTCAGGAACGTTTGTTTAATGATGCAAAGATGTGTTTGATTAAATAAAATTCACCTGCTGTCAGGAGGCCACATCAGCAATTAGCTGACAGGAAGTGGTAGGGAGGAGCCAGGGGAGAAAGGATTTATAAGGAGGGGCAAGGAGACACAGGAGAGCATTTTGGAGGACTCAAGCAAGGAGAGGAGGTGAGCTGCTTGCTATTCAGCCTCTGAAGAGCAGAATTCCACCTTAACCTTTGAATCTTGAGTTCTTTAGAGGGAGAGAGGTTTAGTTAAGTTCCCTTGGTAACTTTGCAAGAGTTGGAGCCGGAGGAAAACAGATTTCCCTCTAGCTACGGCCCTTGTAGCCTAACCGCTGCTGGTAGCAGTGGAGTTGCAGTTGCTGATTTGGACGGCTGTGGCTTAAAAAGCCAGCAACCGTTTTTTGAAAAAGAACAACACTCCCTCATTGTCTCATATGGACTAGACATTTAAAAAGTATTGATTGGGTCAGTTGGCTGGGAAATGTTTTAGAAGTAGTGCTACTTGGAGTGTATATACTTT
>LZPO01117120.1:178807-190681 GCA_001675575.1 Neotoma lepida
GGCCGTCTTAGTCTATGTAGTAAGTTCTAGGCCAGCCAGGATTACATAGTGAGACCCTTTACTCAAATAAAAGCAGCATACTTTCAAGCTGTTAAAGAGAGAGATATGGCTATAATTCCCAGATTTATTTTCATTGGGGTTAGTTTTAGAATAACTCCTGCAATTGAAGTTTATTTACAAATTGTAAGTTTTAAAAAGTAAGCTTAAAGAGGTAACTTAATCCATTTCTGTCAATTAAGTTTCTGTAGAAAATATATGTCTTTTCATTTGGGTTTCCATGGAATATTATGTAATCTTTTAAAAAAATCATAAAATTTTAAGGAGGACAGACAAATGCGGAGGTCTCTGTTCTGCTCATGNGCTCTGCTCAGCTTTGATCTACAACCGTGTCTTCAGGAAAGCAATTTGGTTACCAAATTTTGAATGTCAAAAGGTTGGAAACACCAATCTCATGGAATTCTGCTCAACAACAAAATGAAATGTAGACTGTATATTGATGTAATTATCTTAAAGGCATAGATACAGTGAGAGAGGGTTGGTTCACGTTTGATCTCTGGTTACCAAGGCTTGGCTTTTAAGCAGCTTACTGAGTCACATGAGAGAGCTTAGACGAGCCTTGCTCTCTCCAATTCTGCAAGAAAGATTCATGTGTGATTATGTGAAACTGTGAATGTCAGGTAGGCAGATTTCAGCTCTGAAAGTTTTCAAACATATAGATGAGTGGAGAAAAGAACATAAGGAGCACACTTATCCGTCCATCATGTAGACGTAGCAAATGATAGCNTTTACTCAGTGTGCTTCAGATCTTTTCTGTCCAGAAACAAACCATAAAGGAGNGCTTTGAAGCTCATGCCTTGGCTCTCTCCTGTCTTTTTCCCATCCCCACTTCTTTAAAAGTTGGTGTCATCTTGAAGTTGTTACGTATCTTATCTAGTACACCTTTTCATGCTTCGCTACCCATAGATGTTTCTAAGTAAGGTGCAAGCGATTTCAGTGATAAGGCGATAACAGTGTGAAGTAGAACACAGACATTTAAATTGTTCTTCATGCTTTTATATCAAAATAAGTGAGTAATGTGTTTTAATATGCTTTCAAATTACACGTTTGAGAGTATGTAGATGGGATATGTATGTCCTGGTTCATCCATTTTCAGTGGTCTGTGTATTCTAGGACATGACCTCCCCTGCAAGTGTTTATGTATCCATTCCCTAACTGATGACATTTNAGCTTTTTCTGGGTTTTTCTGTTCATAAACAAAGCTGCTGCCAAGTACCTTTGAATGTGTTTACTTGTGTATACACGCCAGCATTTCCCAAGTAAAATTGCTTCTGTAAAATTGAAGTTACTTGGACCTAGGATAAAGCATTGAACCTNATGAATATTCATCTTTGGTTTGGAGATGACTGATGATGGGACTCAGAAATCAGGCCTCTGGGGGCTAGAGAGATGGCTCAGGGGTTAAGAGCACTGGCTGTTCTTTCAGAGGACCCGGGTTCAATTCCCAGCACCCACACGGCAGCTCACAACTGTCTGTCATTTCAGTTCCAAGAGACCTGACACCCTCAAATAGACATTCATGCAGGCAAAACACCAAAGTGCGTAAAAATAAATAAATTTTAAAAAAAAATAGAAAACAGGCCTCTGGATTTAAGTCCTTCCTACTGAGCAGGTGAGTAATAGCAGGCAGACATTGAATTTGTTTGTTCATCTATAAAATGGGATAATCCTAGACCCTGCCTCATAGTGGGGAACAAGGCTTAAGGAAGGACTCCACACAGTGCCCTGTCTTCCCCGCTCCTGACAGGGCAGTTCTGAGTCCCAGGAGGTTTAACTCTGAGCTGTGCCTGCTATGGGGCCATGCCTCAGGAGTATTCCTCAGATTCACTGATGTCCAGGTTAGGTATACTTCATACATACTTTGGAGTGTTCTTAAAGACTACATTCCAAATTACAAGGAAGAAAGGTAGTGTTCAGCAAAGAACAGAAGAACACTGGAAATGTTATACAACTTGTAATTTTTGTCAGAGGACNTTGTATTTGTTTTACTTTCACTCAAACATATATTAATAGTATTCTTGTCAAAACTTTATCTCCTTTTCACCATTAGGTAATAAAATGTGCTTTTCTCNGAGGAAGAAACCAGAAAAATAAAATCTCGTGCTTTTTTTTTCACTTGTGAAATTTGATAAGTAAATTTTGCTGTAACCAGTCATTCTACTTAATTTCTACAGTACTGCCATGTTTGCAGTACTGTTAAATTATCTTTTCCCCAAAACTGCCAAAGCCAGTGTAAAATGTGCTCCATTGAGAGGGCAAGACATGATGGTAGCAGTGGGAGAGGTGTGGGCCACCTGCAGAGGTTGATGGCCTCGCTGAGGCCCAGAGATCTGCCTTTCATGGCCTGTGATTGACAGCCTGCTTGTTTCTTTGAAGGCCCAAGAGGTTGCTGGAATTATTTTAGAGTGTACATGGCACCAGTTCATTCACATTTAAATAGAATTTCCTCGAGCATTAGAGATGGATTACTTTGTATTACTTTTATTGCTTTTCAAGTGTTTTTGGAAACATATAAGAGTCCTCCTAAAAACTGGATTTCCTGGAATGTGCTTTCTTTTAGGGAAATTTTAAGAATTTGTTGTAGCCNTTTTTAGTCTGAAGTTTAAACAGCCAATGGGACTGATTAAAGCAAATTACTTTGTTAAAACTGAAAACAGGGTGTGAGGGGGGAGCTCATCCTATCTCTATATTCCTGCTAATAAATCAGACCTGTGTGTGTTTAACAAAAACGAGGGTGTGCTTTTTTTTCTCCTTCATTCTCAGTTTCTTTTGATCATTGATCTGGGTGACCCCACGCTTGGGGTTTTTTTTCTTCATTTGACATGGACAGATTTTTGAAGTATAGCTCTCCTTTGGGAACCCCGGGCAGTTCCACTTGACTAACCTGTGATCTAATGAGCAGTAATGCAGAGCTACAGTGGCCATTTTGTGTGCTTTGACGCAGGATGGCTAGACAGAGTGCNGCAGAGAGGCATGTCTGTGGAGAAAGGGGCGGCCGGGTGATGGAACAGTGTGAGAAAGACTTGTTAGCCCACATTAGTGTGCCTGATTTACTTCACAACAGGTCAGGAAAGGCCAACAGCAGGGTTGTCCTGAAATTGCAAAGTTGAAAACCCTGGTATTAGAAAGCTTCAGATCTCTGAAATTCCAAATTAATTCCATTAATTCCCAAGTCGGTTTTCACTCACCTCTGAATTGCAGCGAAGAGCGCCGTCACTTTCTCCCATCTTGCATCTGTTTATAAAATAATTATATGACCCTCAAGTCTTTCACTGCTATGGTTCTGAAGCATCCTGTCATGCTTGGCCTGTTTTGCAGTGAGCTTGGATATGAAAGAAGCCAAACCACACAAGGTTGCTGCACTCTCTGCTCTGTGTTCAACCCTTAATGAGGAACCCATCATTCCCTTTTGGAAATGGCCTAAGAGTGTATCTAAGAATTTATATCTCCATCATCGAAGGTAGCTCTTAACTGCTCCCGTCTGCACAGGGGGGTGTTGGTGTGTGGCTTGCNTATCTTCCTTCTAGAATATAATGAATAAAGCCCAATTAGGATGTAAAATCTTCCTTCTAGCTCAGACTGAAGTNTTTTGCATCTTATCATTTTTTTATACCTTTTAGGTGAAAGANAATAGAATCTTTAGCAAAACTAACCTCATTTCTGTAATTATGGCCCTAATGGTGACCTTAAATCTGAGCCTTTTCTCTCTTTATATCCAGAAGGANCTTGGGATCTTCATACTATAAAAGAGAAACAAAACCTTACAGCTGCTGTTGATACTGTTATTATCTCACTACCATATGTGTAAGACTAGCCAATACAATCCCTCTTTTGCTGGGATTAAAGAGTATCTGCCAGTACAGGCTTTTGTTTGAATTCAATATGTACACATACATGTATGACACGTGTGTATTTGTGTATATGTATGTATATATATCTATACACATGGGTTGTAAAATATTGTATGTGAGGGAAATATAGAAGCCAAGAGAAACAGTATGCCACTGACTAGTGTGGCCACTTTATCAAGCTTCATGGTTAGTGCTTGTGTGAGTACTATAGCATATGTAAGATAAAATATTTACTTTGTATCACAAGGGTGTCCGAAATAGAGTGGCCTGCTCTTACAGTCCTGATTTGGGAGTTTGGGCTGTCTTAAAGTGAATGCTGTTGAGTGGATAAACATATGCTAGATAGTGACCAATCTACAGAAAACTTATCTATTGAAACTTACATTTTTGTCTAGATGCCTGCTTATCTATAACTTTTGAAAGAGGCCNCCTCAAAGATGAAAAATACCTTGGTTCAGGATTTTAAACCTACNTTTGTGTTTTTAAACTTGTATCATGTATTTAATAAAGGCATGTGTTTATCTATTGACTGATACCCTTTGCACATTTACTGTGTACCTGTCACTGTGAAAAGTGGTACAAAGGAAGACAAGAGCATCCCTTCCTCAACTCACCTACATGGGACAGATAATTAGGCCTGATGAGTAGAGCCATTAGCAATAATATAAAGAGTGCTATGGGGACCACAGTTAGTATGAATTAATGCATAGATAGCAGGAAGCATGCTTCACACACATCAGGTAATTTCCTTTGCTCTGCTGAGAAGTATGTTTTTATGTCCACATCTATTTTATAACGAAGACCCTAAGATCCATAGAAATGAAGTAATTAATTATGCAAGAGCCAACTACAGACCTAAATCCAAGTCTTTGGATTTCAAATCATAGGCTTTTTAAAGCTTCAATACAACAGTCTCATATCATTGAATTTTTAAAAAACAAAAATATTTTATTAATTTGATTTCTGAAATGTAATTTAATTTTCTCTTTTGACTTTGAAGTCTTGAATCAAGTGTTTTCTCTTTGGATGTGTCTTGCTACTTGGATAGATCCCAGCTGCCAATTTACAGATGGGCCCTTTTTTATAAATGAGCTCACTGGAAATGAATGTAATATATTGAAGAAACTAAGCCAAATGAGTTTTATATACTGNGAAACAGAGTGGCTATTGTNTTCCAATGCTGGGGAGAAGTCTGCAGATTTGGGCTTAACTCACTGTCCTGTCCATCTTTGTTTTTAGAAATAACACAAGTCTGCGTTGGAGAAGTAGTGACACCTCAAGCCATTGCTGTAAACACCCACTTCCTCCTAGAGTGCTCTGACACTCACCCGCCCACCAGCAGCTCTGACTCATTCACTCCTGTGTTCATTCATCAATTTAACAAATTCTAGACAGTGAAAGGAGAGTGGGAAAGGGTCTCTGAGGTCTGAAGCAACACCTTAAGAAAAAGTCTAGAGACAAAACCACATGCCACATTTTGGTAGCAGCCACTCTAAAGAAAACTGTACATTTTGTAAATACAAGGCTCAAATGGGAAACAAATAACTATCAGAGTTTAAAAAAAAGGTAACAATTTGCTTGCTCTTGGTGCCTTACTAAATAGCCCCTGGCACCCAGGTAACATGATGAAGGAAAGATGGGCTGGATCAACTTACCAATTTTTCCTAGAGGATGTTCCCATCTCACTGGCTGAAGAACAGAGCATTAGAAAGTAGCTCTTAGCTCACAACAGAACTTTGAATATTGATTTCATACCACTATTGGTTTCTTTCAACCATAGAGCAACTCCCTATCTTTCTTCCAAAAACAGTTGCTCTGTTTAAGAAAGCTGTTTGCTGCTCCAAGAGAGCAAGTATTCACTGGACAGAAATTTTTGTTTTGGTTATTGCTGTGTTCTAGGTGTCATGAATACTCCTTAAACGAAGTGGGTGCTCACTAAACACTCATTGAATGACTCCATCCACTGTCTTTGATGGACCANAGTAAGCTGTGTCTAGTGTAGAATAACGAGTAATTCAGACTGTGCCGTGTCATACAGGGTTCCAACTGGGGACTTTTAAGAATAGTTTGCTTCATTCCAGGTGACAGGAGTTCACATCTAGAGATGGAAAAAGTGAACCATTGAGATAACAGTGAATTAATATAGCACTTCTAAAGCATTAAATACCTTGTTGGAGTGTTTAAGAGAAAGTATTAGTATTAAAATTCTCTGTCTGGGCTATCTATCCTAGTACTTTGCTGTTGTAATTACTGGCATTTTACCTTTGTGTTGTCTACATTTTTTTAATATATTGGACTTTAGATGAGAATTTTCTTATTTTACTCTTGAATTTCAAAATATTATAATTTTATTCATAGCCCATGTATTTCTTGGCATGATTGCATTAATAGAACTTTTTACCCCACCCCCTTCAGAAATGGAAGTACACTGATATATTGGGAGAACAGGGCAATTTCAAGACAATCCAAACAAAGTTCTTAGAAACACTAGACATGGCCTGATCATACAGGTCAGGTGATCATACACTGATCATACAGTGAACTGGCATGGCATTTGCCAGAAAATGTATCTACTTACCCAGTATGGCCTGTGAGTCTCCCTCATTGTTGACAGAATAAATGCTACATCCATCTTCATTCTGAAAATACAGTGAAAACGCATCTGACACTACAGGATATGGAATTGGAAAAAAAACTCGTGTGTGTGTGTGTTTGTACATGCTCACCTATGTAAACTATATTTAAAATCAAATAGGCCTTAGATGTTTATCACAATACAGTCTAAATTTCCCAGCAGTGGGAAATTGAATATGCTATAATACTGATACTTGGGAGGCAATAATAATCTAAAATTATTTTTATACTTTTTTAGAGATCACTTTCATATTTAAGAAAGAACTCAAGGGGCTGGAGAGATGGCTCAGCAGCTAAGAGCACTTGCTGTTGCAGAGGACAGGGGTTTGGTTCCCAGCACCTACTACATAGATGCTCACAACCATCTGTAACTCTAGTTCCAGGGGAATCTAATGCCCTTTTCTGACCTTCACAGGCACCAGACACACATAGTGTACAGACATACATGTAGGTAAAACATTCACACCCATAAAATCAAATCCTAAAAAAGAATTTTNCATTTAAAAGGAGCTCAAATGAGTAGAAACTGTTAGGAAGCCCCATTGTCATGGAGACCCTCACACATGTCTTTTGCTCTGACATTATTGTTTTAGAGCAGTGGTTCTCAACCTTCCTAAGGCTGAGACCCTTTAATCCAGGGCAAATTCTCATGCTGTGGAGACCCCCAGCCATAAAATTATTTTGTTGCTGCTTCATAACTGTAATTTTGCTACTGTTGTGAACTGTAATGTAAATATCTGATATGCAAACCACCACCACCCTCAAAGGGGGTGGCAACCCACAGGTTGAGAATCGCTGCTTTAGAACATCCACCTTGTATTTGTGAGGAAGAGAGCTCTCAAGTAGAAAGATGAGGAATGGCTGCCAAAGTGTGTGCCAGGAGGATAGCAGGCTTCATAATAGCTTAACCCCAGGGCCAGATACAGACTGGGTTTTCTCATTTTATGTCAGATCACATTTGAGATACCTGGTTTGCACTCTGAGTGCTTATCTCAGGCTCTAGAGCACACCCTGACCCAGGCTTTTAGCTCAGTGTCAGGCTGTTTCATATTGGAGTTTAGCTATGGAGAATTCACCTTTAGAAAAGAATGCGTTCCCTGGACCAGAGTTCTGTGAGCACTCTACATGCAAAAGTAGACTCCCTTCTCAGTGATTACTTCTTGACAGTGAAGAGCTGTGTCATTGACATCAAAGCATAACCTATGTTTGTCTGCCGCACATCCTCTATACTTCCTTCATGTGTCTACATGCATACATGCTGTATGCACCTGTTAGACGGGTGAGTCCAATGCTGTAAGACTTCTGAAAGATGTTCTGAAAGTGTATGAATCCTGTCTTCCAAGTAAAGACACTCAGAAGCCATGATGTGTGTCATATAGGAAAAAGCACTGTATGTTGTAATGATAAAACTTAGAACTTCATTCGTGTTGATGGAAGATTGGACAGAACCAAGAGTGGTCTGCTGATCCTCAAGAGGAGGGTTAGACCTAAGACATAAGAGGTCCCTCTGAAACTCAGCCTCCTTCTATGTAGCATGAGGACTGAAAGGCAGAAGACATGGAGTTGCTGGACAAAAATCCCTTAAGGAAGAATGCAGGCATAACAGGTTGATAGGCTTTGTGCCCTAGGTCACCTTGAGAAGTGTTACGTTTGTTCACTTCTTCTGCGGAAATGGTCTTGTGGGTTCTGGCAGGTGAGCTATGCATGTTGTATGCTTTATACCTTTTATTTTTCTCTTGTATACATATGTGTGGCGTTGGGGATTGAGCCCTAGGCAAGTAGACAAGCACTCTACCACTAAGTTATACTCTTAGACAATTGCTTCTTCTTTTTAAATTGTAAAATAAATTATATATTTGTGCTTGATCAGCTATTTACTTATGAATTCAGGAATTTGTTCTGTCTGTCCATCCATTCTTTTATTCAGTATTCACTATGCACCTCCTTTGTAGCCATTGTAAATCGTGTCTCCTCTTCAGACCATGCATCTTCGTCATTGAAGGATCTGTGCAAGGACTATAAACCAGATGTTCTAATACCAGGAAGGTTTTAGATCTCACTTTATGTATAGGTAGATATGCTATGTAGAGCACTACAAAGACACTCCCATGGTAAGTCTACTGCAGACCTAAAGGCTCTGGGCTAATACATGTATAGAGTCATGGCTTAGTGTTATTTTTAACAGAAGTTTCAGTTCTCACCCATTAGCCATATGTAAGCAGCTAGAGACTGGGAGGGAGAGGAATGTGCGGAAATGTGTCTGACTTGGGATGTCTTGTTTTCCAGAATCCCTGCCAAGGGTTGGCAAGCCCAGAAAGGCAGAGGCTGGCACCAGTCCATCGTCTATGGCTACCCATCAGACGCCTGTTCTAGAGGCGTGACCTAGATTCCCTAGCTGGGACCAGAAGGGCCTCATTGCCCTCCTATCTTTTCTCTTTTCCCATCTCCTCATCTCAAGCCTTGCTCAGCCATTAAGTTTAAAAAAAAAATGCTCCAAAGAACTGTGCCAACATGTGTCTGCCTTTCTCTGTGGCATGAGTACAACTGTCAGTTGACATGTGGATACACCACCTGGGGCACAGTCAGCTTCCTGTAGCAGATGGAGTTTTGCTGGTCCAGGAGAAGACCCACAACTGGGTTGCTAGAACAGATGCTTTGCAGGCCATCTCTGGGTGTGTTTTCCTCATCCAGCTGGTGCCCCACCTTTCTTCACCTCCTATGTAGAGATGGCCAAAGCCCCACCACATTGGAGCTTCCAAGCCTCAAGTGTCTCTCCTGACCCCGTGCATCTTGAGTAGTGTCTGTCTCTTTGCGGTATGAGAAAGTAGTCTCTTTAGACACAGAGCTGTGTGTAACTATGGAATGTGAATAGTGGCATTGAAAAACGCAGGCTATATAGGCTATGAAAACATTTATATTAGCATTTGCCAAAGGTTGTTTGGCTAGTCTCCGGAGTGTTGACACTTTAATTGCTTTATTTTTGGCCTCTCAATAGGGCAGTTTGGATTTGAATCTATTGTTGGTAGATAGTCCTACAGAAAAGTAATACCAAAAAAAAGAAAAGAAAAGTAGTATCTTTTCAGGCTTACAAAGTGTACAGAGGAATAAGTTTCCCCTGTGGTTGGATATATATTCCTGTTTTATTGCTGATAATTGAAGAAATGTGAAAATGGATCCCTCTGATTTCCAACCCAGTACTTAAAAATTTTAGAGGAAATTTCATCTAGTGAAACTCTTGTTCAGCCAGTGTTTCCAGCCATGCCTCTCAGCTCTGAAACAGCTGCATGAGGACAGATGCCTCATGAGTTTGGGGAAGGGAGCATGACCTCGGCCCACACTGTCTCCTTGCAGCCTCTGTGGCTGTATTGCTCCTGTGTCTCGCTGCAGCGAGGTTTCCAGCCGCGTGTTTTTAATCAAAAGAAAGCCCATGCTGATGTACTTGACTTTTCTCAGCACCCTGAAGATTTTATAACTTCCTCTCATTTTTTTCTTTCCCTCGTTTTCATTCTTTCTTTCCTGTGAAATATTAAAACAGCAAAAAACAAACCATTAAAATGTATTGAACATGCCTGGCAGTGGTGGCGCATGCCTTTAATCCCAGCACTCAGGTGGTAGAGGCAGGTGAATCTCTTTGAGTTCGAGACCAGCCTGGTTTACAGAGTGAGTTCCCAGGACAACCAAGGCTACACAGAGAAACCCTGTCTCAAAAAACAAACAAAACAGAAAAATATATTGAACACATATACATGTAGTTTAAAGACTAGTATTAAAGCAAAGGCCAGTGTCCCCACTACATTGTTAAGAACCAGATCACCAGGGCAACAAGATGGCTCAACAGGTAAAGGTGCTTGCCTACCAGGCGATAACCTGAGTTCAGTCTCCAGGAGCCACATAGCAAAATGCAAGAACCAGCTCCCACCAGCTGTTCCCCATTCTCCACATGCACACCATGTACACGCATGCACATGCATGTAACACGTGTCAGATAGGTGGGTAGGTAGGTAGATGCTAGGTANATGATGTGATAAAAATATCAAAGAGCATCTAGACCACCACCAGGACTTCCTTTGTCTTCTCTCTGCCTCTCATTTGTATGGAGTCCTTTCTTCCACCCAGAAGTAACAACTCTCCGGAATTTTGTGTTGCCCATTTCCCTGCTTTTTATACATTGGCAGTGCTTATATCCACCTCCAAGTCAGATATTATAAAAAAAAATTCCATGTTTTGAGTGTGGTAAATGCTAATCATCCACATNGATACCTAATTTTGTTATCATTATCTGTTAGAGATTCATCCATGATTGTTTCTGGTACTGTGCTTCATCCTTTGCTGTTGTATAATATTCTTTATATTACAATATATCTCTCCACTCTGGTGCTGATGGATATTGGACATTGTGCATGTTTGGTTATTGTAAACACTGCTGCTAAGAACATTTCTGAGTACATCTGACAAATTCATAAAGCCATTTCTCAGTAAAATGAAGAGTATGCAAAGCCAAGCCTACTAGGAACTTCTAGATGTTTTTCTAAGGTTAGGTAAGAATTTCTTTTTGTACAAGTGTTTGTTGATGGTTGGTATTAGTCACCTTTTAAATTTTTAACCAGCTTTTGTGCCGTGTGACATTTATGACCAATTCCTTTTTTGCTGATAAATATAATGTTTGCATTTTATATTGACTTTTACAGCCAGTAAGCTTGCTGGACCCCTGTGGTTTACTGAATATTTATGTTAATGTCAAGTACTAATTTCATTACAAAGGGAAGTTCCTTTCTTTCTTTTTCTACTTTGGAGTTTTTTTCTCATCTTCCTGCATTAACTGGTTTCTCCAGGAGGGCTTGGAGTACTGCTGGTGATCAGGTACGCCTTTCTTCTCGTAGCTGGGAAGAGCAGAATCATCCTGCAGGGTCTTTACTTACTTAACAGATGCCTTTAATCTAGTGGCAGGTAAGAACTTTTTATTTTTTTATATACTAGATGTTCTTTTGTATTGTGAAGTATAAATTTATATAATTATCAAGATTATATGGTTCCCCTTATTAATACTAACTTATTAATGTGATAGATTTTATTGCCTAATATTTAATCACCCTTACATAGTATGAGCTGTGATGACTAAAGATAAACTGTCAGAAATTCTCTACCCTTAATTAACACAGTCTAATTAGAGAGACAAAGCACAGTTGAAGAAAAGTTAATAGATGCCACAAGGGTGCATAGTAATTACTTGTTTCATTACTGGGCCTGTGAATTCAGTCATGGGTTCTAGTGGGCTCTGCCAGCTCCCCCCAAAAAAGTGTGGTAGGCACACACACACACACACACACACACA
>LZPO01117121.1:0-14010 GCA_001675575.1 Neotoma lepida
CAAAAAGCAGTTCCACAAAATCAGTAAAACATACAATGCTTAATGCCTGTCAGAGACACCATCAATATGTGAATATATTACCATTCGATGAAGTTTCAACTTCCAGCCACGGAGATGAGCAAGATAAAACGCCAGCGTCATCTTAGTCTTTCAGAGGTACCTGTTTCTACCATCATGAAAAATTCCTTCTCTCATGTGATGGAGTTTACCCTGTAAATTAAATCTCTCAAGTAATGGAAGAAATAACCCATGACACTGGTGGGGGAAATGAAATTAGAGTCACTAATAGCAGGTCAGCCCAGTCTGAGCAGAGGTAATGGAAGTGACCACATGAATGATAAGCAGGTCTTCTCCAGGCTCTGACAAGTGCCTGCCAGGTAGGGTGACAAGCTTTCATCCAGCTGGTGAGCGATTCTCACTCCAGACACCGGCCTGTTTATAATGCAGCTCGACTCCCATCTCTGCCAGCCCATGTCAGCCTTGTGGAGGAGGATGCTCTACCTCCCCTATGAAGACCATTAGGAAGAGTTAAAAATGAGGCTGGCTGTTTTGAGGGTAAATCAATTTCTCATTGCCTAGAAACCTTTCCGGCCAGAGCAGATGACCTTTAGAAACAATAAGAATCACAGCTGTACTTAAACACCTTATTTTCTAAAGTGCTCAAAGGAAACAGAAGTAAAATTGTGCTACAGTTCAACGGTCAGGGTAGCCAAAACAAAAGGAGTCATTTTCACCTTGTTGTTCAGGCCTGGGCAGCACACTCTTGCCAATGACCAGATAACCTGCAACATGAGAAAGTTTATGTGATGTCTTCCTCCTCTGGGCCTCAGCTCTGATTTGCTTCCTGACATCCAAGAGGAATCACTGAACTTAGGATATAAACACAATAAGCAAGTCAATAACACAGCTGCTGAACACAGGGATGAGAACAGGAGAGAGTGTGGGTGGGAAGGAAGAGCTGTGGGACGACACTGGATAATCACTGATGTCTGATGCACACAACGTAATCTACTCTATTAATATAGTGTTGCTATAGTCTCTGGTTATAAATAGTAGGAGCATAGTAAATGCTACCTTTTAAATAGGGAAATGTCTGCCTTGCCTAACATACTGTTACAGGTATCATTTGAAACGTGCGATAAAGTTATTGTATATTTGAGATAATAATATTGCACTTATTGCATGAATCTTTCACTAAATTTACTGTCCTTAGAGCCATTGCTCACCACTCTACTGCTTTAGATAGTAAATACACACTGTTGATTATAATAGTCACTATTTTTAATATTTTCCTTAAAAATAGGAAGCTAACAGTTTGAGTTTTTTTCAGTTGGTAGAGTGCCTAGCATGTGTGAACCCTACATACATTATAGTACATGCCTATAATCCCAACAGTAGAGAGACAGGAAGGTCAAGAAGTTCATAGCCATCCTTGAATACACAAGTTTTTTAAGGCTAGCCTGGGAAACATGAGACACCCTGACTCAGGAAAACAACAAATAAATAAGGAAATCAAAGCAGCATGGGAAAAAAAGTCATTTTTCATCAGTTTATTTCACACTACTAAAGTAAAGCTTATTTGTTACTATAGAAAGAAAAAAATTATCTTTATTCTTATTCTAATACCTCAGTCTTTGCGTAGTTAGCCAAGAAAGGCATCAGCTTTGAATTCTGATACCATGCTTCCCAAGGGTATGGAGTCAGATCAAAACCCGAAACATTTGAGGGAAAAGAGGAAATGAATTAGAAGAGTTGAAACAGTATTTAATAGAGTTGAAGGCTCATAAAATAGCATTTTAGAAAACATGTGGCCTATAAACCCTTCTAATTCAGTGAGGCAGGCCAGATGAGCTTCAGGGTACAACCCATCTGTGGCTAAAGCAAACACTAGGCCATGAGTTCTAATTCAACCACTTACTAACTCGTCATGTTACAAGGTGATGATACTTGCTTCTCTGAGTCTGTTTTTCATCAACAAAGAGAAATTATTTTTAAAAAATTTTCTGAATCCACTTAGAGCTTTACATAGGTCATATTGGGTAAACTGGAAAAACTCATTGATTTTATAGCTGGTGCCATTATTAGCAATAAACAAACTACAGACGTAAATGCAAGTCATAGGAAATATAAATGGGCCTATATTTAGTTCCAAACATGCACACAGTAATTAAAGCTGCCCAAATAGTTCTTATGCTTTAACCAAAAGAAGGAAGAAAGGGGTTCCCGTTTAGATAAGGATAGCAGTATTTCTTTGAATTATTCATTTTTGATTACTCTTCTATTTTTATCAAAATAAAAAAACTGAGAATGGAAATCTTTACACATCTTAGCATGGCTTTCTTAGAATAGCATGTCTCGCCTTTTATGTGGGAAAAAAATCTCTAAGTCTGAAGTGTGAGGCCAAACCAAATTAGGAACACTAAAATAATATAAAACTGTAGAAGATAAGGTCTTCTTTCTATACTTAATTTTTCTTTGTCTAATAATCCTCCCTCCTTTGTCAAACAAGACTGGTTAACCTTAACTACATTAATTTTTAAATTTATAGTAATTTAAAAATTTGAATTAAAAAATCACTTTTTATTTTCTATTTGGCTTACTTTCTTTCTTAATAGCTACTTAATTTAGCAGTAGGAAAGTACTGAAAAGAAAAGGTGCTATTCAGGGTTAATTTTAATCTTACTTTAGTGTGTCCTTAACTCAGCCCTAACTTTAATGTTTCTCATAAGCCAGCATCAGTGCCATGGTTACACTACTTTCAATATAAAAGGAACAAGCATACCCACCATCATAATATAATTGGATCTTCAGTAATGTTCATCTCTGTTTTTTCTTAATTAAAATGTTTCTACATTGTATAAAATATTTTAAACAAAAAGAATACAAAATAATGTTGTGTTTTATCACTAATTTAGAAGAGGGATTATACTATTTTCTGATACTATTTCACCTTATATTTTTGCTAGAAAATTTGAAGCCAAATATTTAATTTAGTACTACTAAATATAAAATATACCAATTCTAGTAAAAGTACAAAATTAATAACATGATATTAAAAATCAATGCCTCAAAATTTCAATTAGCCTTTTAATTTGAATCAACTATGTATTTAATAGGGGAAAATGCAGTCTATTGTAAGACTAAGATAGGTAAATCAATTTGATCTTTCCTTCATATGAATTAGGTATTATTAGACAGACTAGCTGACAGATTTGACAACAATGCATGTACCAGGTCCAGGCAGGTTATGTTAATGAGAAGCTAAGTAAGAGTAGCAATGAAGAATAGACAAGGTAGCATTCCATTCAGCTGGTTGTTGCTATGTAGCAACAGGAGTCCAAACAAAACATACAGTACAGGATTTTCAATTCATTTCCACAAGTATAAACTGAATAAAATGATTATCCTGACCAGACAGAATTTATGGGCAACCAGTTTGCAATCTGGACTATTTTCCATTTTGCACTATACTCAAGCATTTCAAACTACTTTATTCTCATCTATTGACACTTGTTGACACATGTATTGGCTGCCCATACAGATTTCCACACATTTTAGCCTCCATTAAACAAAGATTAATCATTAATATGGCCAATGTATGATTATATAATACTTTTATATTTGTTAATTGGTTACTTGTATTCCTTGAGAAATAGGATTGATTTCATAAATAAGAATATCTAAATAATCTCTGGAAGATGATCTTAGTTATTCCCAAAGAAGTAGATTTTAAGCACTTCCTTTAAGAATTTTTAAATAATTGAACCTAATTAAATATTATCACTATCTGCTTATTTTATTCCAGACACAAAACTGACATCATTATGTGAGTTTTTGTTTACTTATTTACTCATTTATATTTTGAAATACTATTATCAATTCATATGAGATCATGTAGCCCACAGGGCCTAACCATTATATATAAAACCTTATAAATAGGAACTCCTTGCCATTTGAAGCAGACAACCTAACTTTATGGCCATTCTTTTTGCTGGTTAATTGTTTAATATTTTTTCCTGTGATGCAACTGAAATATGATGTCTCAGTCAGTATTCTCCTGAGAAACAAAACAAATATAATATATTTATACTTGTGGATCTCAATTGCAAATCATGATTTAAGAAGAGAGATCAACAGAGAGAGAAGAAGGCAGGAATGGACAAAGAGATAAACAAAGAATGATTATTGTTTAATTCTTACTATCTCAAATGATTATCAGAAGTCTCACAATCTAATGTTTACAAAATAGAGACCCTGGAAAGCCAGTTATGTGATTCCATATGAAGGCCAGAGAACCATATGAGCCAAGTACATAAACAAATGCCTAAAATTATGCCCGGAGTCAGAAAGTACAGTTGCCCAAGATCCAGAAGAAGACACCTCAGTTCTAGGAAGAAAAGTACTTTCTCCTTCACCTGCCTATTTGTTCTATTCGGGTCATCAATAAGTTGATAAATCTTATCTGCACTGTGTTCATGAGCTGATTCTTAATCTAATGATTACAGTACTAATATCTTCTGCAAACATCCTAGTAGACACACCCAAAACTGATGTCTTATCAGCTATCTGAGCATGCCAAAAACCCATTCACTTTGGCACAAAAAGAAAAAAAAAACTAATCATTAAATATAATGATTTGCTGTCACAGACAAGAAACTGAGTTGACATGACAGCCTTTCTCTAATCCTCTGTGGACAATCATTTAAAGCATTTCCACACAGTAACTGTGATGAGCTTGCCCCTGTTCCAAGGATAGGGGCAGGAGCAGTAGGGGACCTGATTTCAGAACTGTGACATATGTTGAGGTAAGCAAAACACAAATGAGAAATAGAAAACTTAGTGATGTAACTAATAGAGCATCATTGGCCACTTGGGTTGGGGTCAACAAAGTCCTCTCCAAAGATATAGACATTGAGTCCTGCAGGGCCCAAGAGTGAGAAGACAAAAAGGCAGGAGAGGAGGAAGGAAGGATAGAAAGAGAGGGGCAGAGAAGAAAGAAAATAACAACAGAAGAAAAGAAAAACCAGCATGAAGAAAAGCTCATGAACAACTCAGACAGAAAGCAATGAACATGTCTAGGGTGGCTGGAAAGGGGAGGTTGTTGAGACATACAACTGACATGTGGACTGATTCCAATTCCCATAGGGCTGTGTTAGGCATAGGTCAAGTTTGTGTTCCCTCTAAGTTTACACGGTTAATTTACATGACCTGACATCTGTTTCAAAGGGTTCCTCTGCTGATGCCTTAGCAGAAAAATCCATGGGGAGACAGAAACACAGCCAGAGATTGAGTATCACAAGGTGTGATGACGGGTTGGCAGACGAGGTGACAGAAGTAGAAGGGGTACAATTTTGGCAGATAGAATACACTCTACTTGCTAAAGAGCTGAATGCGGGAAGTGAGAGGCAATAGAAATATAGATTTCTCATAGATTTTTTTTCTGGAGAAACTCATCACCACCTTGCTGTGATTTGGCAGCTTTTCATCATCATACCAAATGCTTGAAACAGCTACTTGCAAGGAAGGAGGTTTATTTAGTTCACAGCTCTGTGAGTTCGAAGTCTAAACAACATAGTACAAGCTCTGTGATGAGGGCTCCCTCTTGGCTGTGTCACCTCACGGCCTGACATCAATGGCAGGGCTGTGTTTTAGAACAATTACAAGCAAAGGGCACTGTACAGTCTCAGTTTGCTCCTTTTATATAAAAACTCTCACTCTAGAACTACCAACTTTGCCCAAGGACTTGGAGAGGCCCCAGCTCCGATGGATTCCATTATTTCTCAGTAGAGCTTCTCTGAGAGTCAAACCTTTTCTATATGAACCCTGGGTGAGGTGGGCAATTAAACCATAGCCAAACCATAGCAGTAGGTAACACTACTAAAATGCGAAAATATAGAGAAATAAGGTTGGGTTAAGGAAAGAAAGTAGAGTTCTTCTTTGAAACAAATCCAGCCTATGGTGCCTTGAAGACATCCAGGAAGAAGAGGGCATTGGATGCATGATTCTGGAGTCATCATCGCATGTTATGGTTAGGGTATTGATACTGGAAATAGTCACCAGCTCAAAGACAGTAAATAAATGGGTCAGGATGATGTTACCTAGAAACAATGTGTAGGTAAAGATCAAAGCAGGATGCAAGCAAAGACCTATGGTCAGGTCCTGATATAAACTTAGTTATGCAAGAGGAAGAAGAAGTCGGGGAAAGGTTCTGGGAGAAGGAAGTGGTCAGGTCTGCCGAATGCTGCCAAGGTCCAGTGAGGTAAGTAAGGTCAGAGAAGATGATCATTGATGCTGGCAGCCAGGCAGTTCCCCCAAGAACATCAGAGGTAATAATCTGATGGATTACACAGGAGAGGTGATTCAGCACAGAAAGGGGCTATTCAGAACCTTTTCAACAAGTTTTGCTGTGAAGACAGCAAAGAATAGGGCCACAGCTGCCGGGGTGGGGAAGGGTACGTTTTGTCTTGTCGCTTTTGGTATTTGCCATTCTGACATTACTTGGTGATGGGTTAGCTAAATATTCTCCTCATCTTGACCAAATTTCAGATTATTTTCCTCACTGTAGTCTCTGAACTTTTTATATCCTTACAACATTTAATTTTAAACAAATAAATGTAACCATAAATCTTTCTTGAAATTTTTTTAAGATCTAAATCTTTTTAGGTGATCTAAATGAAATACCCAAATACTGGAAGATACAGAGCCCCAACTGGATATCTCTTGCCAGAGATGATGGAGCACACCAAAAAAACAACTCCCTCTAAATCAACATGATCAAAGCCCATATGAACTCACAGATACTGAAGCAGCATGCACAGAGTCTGCACTGGTTTGCACCACTCTTCTTCCTATATGTTATGGCTTCCAGTTTAGTGGGTTTTTTTTGTAATTCCTACATGTATGAACAAGTGGGACTCTGATTCTTGTGCCTTCTCTTGGGCTCTTTTCTTTTGGTTGTTTGTTTTGTCCAATTCTGATGTGTTCATTTTTGTTTTATCTTATTTTATTTTATTATTATTCCTTCAAAGCCCATTTGTTTCCTAATGAGAGACAGACAGGGGTTAGACCCAGATGGGAGGAGAGATGGGGAGCAACAGGGAGAAGAAGAGGGAGGGGAAACTGTAATCAGGATCTATTATGTGATAAAAATAGTAAAACTGTATAGACTCTTACCTGAATACAGTGTACAATATAAAGACCTAACATCATGTAGCAATATCATATAAAAACTATAGGCTCTTATGG
The DNA here is from genome assembly GCA_001675575.1 of Neotoma lepida. NCBI lineage: Eukaryota > Metazoa > Chordata > Mammalia > Rodentia > Cricetidae > Neotoma > Neotoma lepida. The sequence goes on from LZPO01117121.1 coordinate 7,246, forward strand.
CTGGAAGAAGAATTAAATAAGTGTGCTCAATATTACAAATAGTCAATATAGATTTACTTTTTTAAGAAGACAATGTAACAAGTTTCCACTTTATGCTCTAACATGGGAGAGGAGGCTGTGCTTACTGATCATTTGCGTTCAAATAGAAATGTTTTAAGTACAAACCATGCTACAAACCACTGAAATGAAAGGAAAGGGATTTGAGTCATTCAGAGTTCTGGTTCTGTCTACTCCAAAGAAACAAAGATGGATAGATGGGTGGATGGATGGATGGATGGATGGATGGATAGATGGATGCATGGGTGCATGGATGGAATGATGGATGGAACTGAGGCTACTGAAGCCAAGGAGCCCCAGTGAAATCAGCAAGGATTCCCAGAATCCTTGCTTGTGCAGGGGAGAGGGCTGCATATGGACATACAAGCATTCCGGGGTTCTTCTATCTTAAGAAACCCTGCAGTGTAATAAATATGCACGTATATGTTTAACATGGATATGCATACACTTACAACTTGATACATGTGTATATTTATTTCCATATGTACAACAGTACATCTGTTTATCCGTGTGTAAAACCATGCATTCCTAAAATTAAAATAAAAACTTAATAGGTTTTTTTTTTCCTTCTCTTTAGTCTCAATAAAACAACTATTAGTATATGGGGCATGAATAAAGTGAAAATGCCAAAGCTGAAAGCCAGAGACTGCACACTTCCACTAGCTTGGTGCAATGTCCAAGAACCCTTTTCATTCCTAAAGCTGCAGTTTTCTCTGTAAATAACAGGATTAGTTTGTTTGGATTCACCTCCACTCTAGATGCTTTGACTCTGAAAGTTATTCTAGAGAGATGAAAGGACATTAATGTTTATAATGGAAGATAAAGGCCTTTGCTGCATGGAAGGGGCTTAGTGCCATGGCTAAGGGCACAGCCTTTGTGGCCAGACTGTCTGAGTTAAAATCTCAATTGTATAACTGCTTGCTGCGTGTTTGGGCAAATTAACCGATCTCGCTGAGCTCCAGTTTCTTCTCTGAAGGTAGGATGATAACTGCATTACAGAGCTCTGGTGAGCAGCAATTGTGATGTCACTTATAATGACTTTCAGAAGGAGCCTGGTGCCAAGCAAGTGCCCAATAATATGAAATGTTATTATCATTATCAGTCTCTATAACTAATAAGGAGCATTAAGTAAAGAGTAGTTATGTGCTCTGTGTATTGTAATAAATCTTACGTAGTTTAGAAAAGTTAAGTTACTCTCAGGGTGGGGAAAGTATCAATATTCTTATAATGTAAATTAATTTTTGACTCAAGCCTCTTTTACCGATTCTAGACAAATTAACACCTTGAGCTTCTCTGTATTCTTTTCTGTGACATCTCAAGTCTGTTCAAATTAAGACTGGCACAGTCCATTTTGTTATTCTGAATTTTTGACTTATTTATTTTTATGTGTGTGGTGTGTGGTATGTGGTATATGTGTGTGTACATGTGGTGTGTGGTATGTGGTATGTGGTACATGTGTGTGTACATGTCTGTGTGTGCACACAGGCATGTGAAGGTACGTGTACACATAAGCACACTTGTGCAGAGGTCAGAAGCTAATGTAGGATATCTTCCTTCGTCATTCTCTACCTTCTTATTTCACTGAGCCTGGAGCTCACTGATTTGGCAGGACCAGCTGGCTAGCAACCTGCAGAGATCCCCCTGCTTCTGCCTCTCCAGCACTAGCCTCACAAGCACATGCCACCATGTGCTGGGAATCCTAGCTCAGGTCTGCATGCTTGTACAGCAAGCATTGTAATGACTGAGCCATCTTCCCAAATCCTGTCCAATTTTAAATTTATTTCCCCAAATTTTTCTTACCCAATGGCAAATCCCATCCTAGGCCTGAATTAATGCCACCACCTTTCTGCAATATTTAAGCAACTCAATCACAAAGATCCTACAGGGAAAAAAAAATGCTAGCTTGGTTGGGGCTTAGAAAGCCAGTTCTTTGATACAAGTAAGGTGGTGTTTTTCTGTGATCATGGGTATCCAAACTAACTATTTGATAGTGCTAAAAATTTCCAACAACTGAAGGCATCCTAAAGTCACATCGTCTTAAGAAGAGTGACTGCATGCCTATAGCATTCTAATTCAGTATGGCTGCCACCTGGTAGGAAGCACCTCTTGATCATTTGCTTCTCTCCCAAACCTTTTAGTTCACTCATATTACAGCAAATTGAATTAGTTGCACAAGAGTTGGGCTATAAAATTAGACTGAGTAAAATGAATGGATAACTGATTACGAAGGGCCTCATAAGTCAAAGAACTTGGGTGTTTGTGATCATTAATGAGAATGGACTGTTGTGGTTTCTAGCAAGGGAAGAACATGGTCAGATGAGCATCACAGAAAGAGTTCTATGACTCTTCCTTTTCTATCCATCTGTGTTCACTGATGTGACCTTGTGCCGATAGGTTTTTAAGTTCGAATCATGCCAAATATGTCCTAGCTGACATTGTCATCCTTCTGTACTACTCCCAGTCAGTCCCTGGTAGAGTATTCATTCAGGCAACATTGATTTCCTGATTTTCCACCATTTTGTAAAACTCGCACCATGCTCAATACAGCACTGAGGATGTGAAGAAGCACCAAAGTTGGCCCTTTCCCTATGATCGTCTACATTCTTGCCAAAATGGAGATATTTCCTGAACTTTGGTAAAAATGGAAATAGAACTAAGTAGCAATAGAAAGCCATTTTTAAATTTACTAAGACTTAGAACTAACTAACTAAGTTAGAACTAAGCTAACACCCAGAGTTAAACTCTTTCCAATCCCTTCCCGAAATTCAGCAGAGTATCTTCAGGCCTATTTGCAGCCATTGGCGGGTGTTTGTCTGCTTGTTTTTGATATGTGTTCAAATCAGAACAAAGAGATTCTTTCAGAGTAAAGAAGCAAATGGACAAAGGCTAGGACTCTGATCCTCTCTCCATTTTGCTCTTGGGTCATGTCACCAGGTCTCTGAGCCTTAGAGTGGGAATATGTACCCACTTATAGCGGGATGCTCCCGGTGCTGCCTGAGGATGGACACAGAAGCAGGATGCTGCAGCATTCCTACCTCCCAGTGGACTGATTGTAGTCAATGAGCAACAGGAAGAAAGGGGAACAGACAAGGGTCTGTTTGAAGAATAAGAATCATGGGGGTTATTCAGTTATTTTGTTTAGGGCCAATCTTCAGATTTTAGGAGAATATATTTAGACAATTTCACCCTGTTATCAATTGCAAGCTAGTTCACAAGTTAGTACATTGCACTCGATACAAAAAGCTTTTAAAATATTTCTTTTCTATATAATGGTTCAACAGTTCCCAATGTTTGTAAAACACCTCTTCAACATAACAGTGGTGTGTGACTTTCTCATCTATACCCTTCACACACATTCTCGCAAACCATCTGGAACTCTATTAATATGAAAGTCATGTTCACAGAGCTAGCGATAATACTTTGCTGAGNGTGAGAGCATCTCCCCTGCGGGAGCTGGGAAAAGAGGGGGAAGAGAGGGAAGGAGAGAGACAGAGACAGAGAGAAAGACAGAGACAGAGACAGGGGATTATAGTGAGCAAAATATACAATCTTTTGTTCAATCAGAGTTCAATTTCATTCGAAGCAAACCCCTCAGAAGCACAGTTTGAATCGCCCATGTTGATTTTGAGAAAGTCACCCTGGACCCGTCACAATTTATCACCAGCAGCATCAGCCAGCCTGTTAGACACTGGTCACTGAATCTTTAAGCGTGGCATTCTGCTCCTAAAGGGTGCTGGACTCCATGCCCATTAAGTCTCTGTTTCCATTGAGCCTGCCACTCCATGTCATTTACAGCCACCATTTGGGAGCATTCAAACCATTACTTAGACTAATTTCAAATATACTGGGACTTAGTCCAATCTTCAAAATGTACAGTTTCCTAAAAGAACCTCTTAATGTGTCATCAGAAGACTAATTGTCTATAAAAGAATAATTGTGCAGTCCCAGGGCACAGGGCAAGTTTAATCTGAAATAACAAGGCAAATTTAGCTCCCAAGCATAAAGAAAAAGCTGAATGTCTTTTGAGGAAAAAGCACAATTTTAGAGAAGAATTTCACCCACTGCCTTATTAGAGTTGGATTCTAATGGAGAAATATAACATAGACCCTAATAACATATGAGTTTAATTTTTCTACTTTCAGTTCACAAGATGAATACAAGCATCTGATGCCTCCCCACATCTGCAAGCACTAAGTGGGCCCATCAGGACTTTCATCTCATGTAAGAGACTGTGGAGTCATTTTCTCTAACCAGTGACAGAAATAAGAAACTCTAGATTTGTGACTGCAAAGTGACAAGTCAAAAGCCACTTGTCTTTCACATCCAGTCACATGAATTGCATGTGGTTTAGGGCTGGGGTGGGGGACTCTAGTTGAAAGCCTTTAGATGGAGCACATATTCCAATTGTCCAAGACCCCTCGGCTTTCTATTAATTATATTTGCTCAATTACACAGGTGGTGTTGCGTTTGGGATGAATTGGTTTTGGTGGAGGGAGGAATATTTATACAGACTCTAAAACAGAAGTAATATTCAATTACTACCTGTCAACTCAGGTGGACCAATCTAAAGCCTTGGAAAACAACAAAGGCCTTTTCCACTCAAGAAGGTCTTCCAGCCATGACTGGAAGTCACACATGCTTAGTTTTTCATAGTATTTTTTTTCTTTTTTGAGCTGTTTTTCTTTTTTTGTAAATAATATTTAATGTTTGCTTATCCAACTATCATCTCATGGAGAACTTTTGGGAAAAAATGCAGAAATGAAAGAAATATCTACAATTCCTCTGTGCAATAGAACCACTGTTAATTGTGCTAAGTTGTTTCTCTTAGTTACTATGCACATTTTCCCTTGATTCTTACACTTCCATAGTAGTAATAAATGATGTTTCATCTTGCCTTTCATTATCATTTTTCATTGATTTTCTTTAAATTCAATAAAACTGCTAAAGCTAACCAGCCCAAACACTTTATTTAAATATCTGGAAATTAGAGACCAGAAACGTGAAACAATTTGCTAGTTTATTGGTTTTGTTTTTAAGTTTTATCAGTGCTGTGACCCAAAATTGCAGTTCATAAATTCCAGCTGGTGGGACTAAGTTATAGGCTGCCTCTTGCTCAGAAGTTCTTAGTGGCACTGTTGCAATGAAGCAAGCTCCAACCAGCTTGTTATGATGATCATAGTAACCTGTGCTTAGCTGTTCTTGGCAGCCTCACTTTACTTTAAGGTAACACAGCATTCCAACCTTCAGTCAGCTTGTCAAGAGTCTGTGTATGTGGTATGTGTGTGTGTGTCTGTGTGTGTGTATGTGTGTGTGTGTGTGTGTGTGTATGTGTGTGTGTGACGAGCAAGCATGCCACAGCATGGATGTGGGCATCAGAGGACAATTTTGTGGACTCAGTTTCCTCCTTCTGCCTTCATGTTGGTTCCAGGGATCAAACCCAGGTTGCCAGGCTCGAACTATAAGCTTTTATCACTGAGCCATCCCACGAGCCCCATGATTCTTAATCTATTGGGTTTCCTGTCTCTCCATCACTTTCTTTTATTTCTTTCTGGCTAATAGCCCTGGAAGTAAACAGCATGTGAAAATAATACGGAAGATATAGTGTTCATTCCGTCCAGCACAGTCATACTCTCTAACCAACACAGATGACGGAAAACCTGCTGTAGGCTCAGCTTCTTTCCCGCCTCACTAACTGAGCCTCTTCCCTCCTTTATATAACAATTATTTATATGTTCATAGATCTCATTACCCTCACTAATTGCAACACCAGGTAGATGGAAAGTTTAAACAAGCAAAGCTTTTACAACACTGGTTCTGTCATCTTCAGACAGTGTTCTCCTTCAAAACCAGTCACCAAAGTGACACGTTCCACAAAGCATCCTAGAGTTCCCATTCATAGAGACAGAAGAACTGGTGTTCTGGCTCCGAGTCCAGCATTCTCCTGGAACACTCTCAAAGGGAAGGATATAATATTCTCTGGGAGCTTCCACCTGGGTAATAGCAGAAAAAAGTTGGCACAAATAAATGGTTTGGGAATAGAAATAACCTTCTTTGCACTCTTTAGCATTTAAATCTTGTAATGAACTACTGCTTCCTTTTAATGACAAAACAAAACGGAAAAAAAGAATGTGACCTCAAATCCACTGACCACCCCTGCCCCAGCCCTTTTCACTTTCCATGAACCTCCTCACAGACCTAATCCACACACCGGTCAGTTTAATTCATAGGACACCTGAACTAATGAATACTTCATTCTAATGAACCTTTGAAAATGTGCTCAAGCTCCTTGCCTTCCCCTCATTCTCTAGACCTTAAAAATACTCTGACCTGTAAAAACCCAACCACATTCTTCCCATCTGCTGCACAATGTGGGATTAAAAAAAAATCACACCAACAAATTGCTTCGCTTTATTTTATTTTTATTGTGTTTATAGCTTCTTTATTAGGAGAAAGAGACTAATCATCTGTAATTATTTAAATATAAGACAACTTTCTTACAAACTCTAACCAATATGATTTTCCATACAATCTTCAGGCAACTTAATGGAAGCTGGAATTCATCTCATTGGTAAAGGATAGTGGCTCAAAGGCATGTTTTACCTGCATTCCCAGGTCTTATAGCTGTACCACCTACTAACAACACAAACTACAAGCTACATTAGAAAGAGAGAGAGAGAGAGAGAGAGAGAGAGAGAGAGAGAGAGAAGA
>LZPO01117121.1:14340-27467 GCA_001675575.1 Neotoma lepida
CCAAGAAACAAGATTTTTTCTGAAACCAAATTCAGTCAAAATATGCAAATCCCTGAGACTCGTGAATATCTTTGTATTCAGAATATTGAATTAAAAAAACCTATCCTTCTATCCCAAATTACAAGTGATAATTTGACTTCATCCTTTACTGGGAAAATAAAAACCGTCTAATAACAAAATAAGTACACCTACATCTGGGCTTGCCCTCTTCCACTCATGTTCCCTTATCAGAGGGAAAAATAGTTTTTCAAATATAACTCCCTCATATCTCCACAAAAATGATGTTTTTAGAACACTTCTCTTTCTCCCACTGAACGTTGTCTCCTTCATTCTTCTCAAACATTTCTGTCAATGGGCAAAATGTGGCTGTATTTTTAAAACAGAATGAAGAGAAAAAAATCTTCTAATTGCACAGTATCCTATGCCACTTCCGCAATCTTTTTGCTATTGTTATGTAAACATCTTTGGAGAACATTCCTTGGAGAAACCTACTTCTTTCCTTGCTATGTCATTCACTCTCCCTTTGGTCTCCAAATGACAACCTCATTGACAGATACAATTATCTTTTGCATTGTTGTTCTGTATACATGACCACAAAATATAGTTCATGCATCTTTGGCATCCCTGGAACTCTCTTGTGAAGTCTGTGAGATAAAGACTATTTTTATAGTAAGAACTTCAGTGATATTAACAAACTTGAAATATTTATAATGAAATATAAATTGTTTGATCAATGCATATTATTCAGTAAATAGATACTTGCAAGTGACTAATTCATAAGTTAGACAGTCATATCTGAATAAACTATCCATCCATAGTATAAAATAATTCAACCAAGTTTAACCAGAGTATTACAAAATCAGTGAAATAATTACAGAGTTCACATTGCAATTCATTTCTGAGAAGTTGCCATTTATCAAACTTTGATATAATATGAAAGACTTTACACCAGTAGCTTAAAATAGACTCGTTGGAGCTGAGTGATAGTTCCGTAGGTAATGTACTTACTGCGCTAATGTGAGGAGCCAAGTTTTAGTTCCGTAGAACCTACAGAAAAAGTTGTATGCATAGCACTGATGTCTATGTCCCAGTGTTCCTTCAGAGAGAGGAGGGAGGCAGTAATGAGATCAGAGGAAACTCACAGGCCAGCTAGCCTGGCTTATGAAGAGGGAAACAAACAAAGAGACACTGCTTCAAATAAGTCAGAAGGTAAGGACTCATACCTGATGCTGCCTTCTGACCACCCATGGCATGTGTCCACAATCACACACATGCCCGTCCACACCTATACACACCCATGTATGCACGTGCTTATTTAAAAACAGAAAAAAAGAGAAAAGAAGAAACCTCATTGCTCCAAGTACACCTTTCTGTGCATTAACCCCACAACAGGGAACACAGCTTGAATGCAGAGACAGACAAGAGAACACAGCTGTCTTCTGTTAAGCCATACACTTAAAAGTGTGGCAAATTATAAAACAGTGCTACTGTTCTCCATATTTTTCTGTTAAGAAGTAACATTTCATGAAAGCATGTTTATGTTAATTTATTTTTGCTACTTTTAAATTATCAAACACACATTTTAAATATTTCTCGATGTTAATCCCTAATGTGACAAATGTTAACAGCTACCGCCCATGTAGACAAAAGCTTCTTTGTGATCCCCATACTTTCTAGGAATATCATGTTTCTTGAGTCCAAAATGTTTGAAAGATTACTGACACTCCCTTCCAGCAGAAACTTCTTTTGCTTTTACAGCATCACACTCCCATCATTTTTGTCATAATTCAATTTTCTTGCTCTTCCCCCGACCCCCTTTTTTTTTTAATGTTGTACCCATCTTATTTATCCATTCTCTCTATGGTAGGCCAACTGTTAGCACTCTTTTAGATTCTCGGTCCTCCTGGATGTCCTGTCCTTCCAGACCTGGTTTTATCATAGCCTTATATTCTCCCTCCGTGTGTGTAACTCTCCCATGCATATCTTCAATGAGTCAGCCTCTACTTTTTCATCACACGTCACAATTCAGTATCTGAAATCTATCATGTTCCACACTCAATGCTTGATTCCACCTCCCAGAACCCGTATAGTCCTCCTCTGAATTTCCCAATTGTGGAGTATCCAAACTGTGGAAAACTTTCTTTCCATATCACCCCTTGGTTATGCTTAAAGTTCATCAAACTCTGGCTGGGAGTTTTCCCTAAGTAAAAAATATAAAGATGTGGTACCTTAAATGAGAAATGTTCCCAGGCTCATGGATTTAAACACTGGTCCCCAGTGGGTGGTGTTAAAGATTATTGAAACTGAAGCCTTCCTGGAAGCAGTATGTCACTGGGGTGGGCTTTGGGAGTTTAGAGTCTCACCCCATTTCCAGTTCATGCTCTCTGCATCCTGTGTGAGGGTAAGATGTGCTGCTTCCTGTTCTGGACATCTGCTGCCGTGCCTACCCCACTGTTAATGGATTCTCGATCTGGAACCCTAATGGAGAACAAACTCTTCCTTCTGTAAGTTGCCTTGGTCATGGTGTTTTCTCACAACAATAGAAAAGTAACTGATAACAGAAGTGAAGAAATCTCCCATGCCCAACTGATCTACTGACATTATCAATATACAAGGTGAATGCTGGAGAGAAAAGGAAGCCTAAAACATCAACCAGTCACCCATTTTTGGAGTCCTTTTGCCATTTGTTTCATCTCTGGAGGAAAGAAATCTGAATAAGAGTCCAAAGTTCAAGTATAAAGAGAAACCTTCTTTATTACCAGAGCCTAAATAATTTTTAAACACTTCTTGACAGCAAAAATCCCCAAAATACTTATTTTAGTTGTTTCTTACAAAAACTATTAAATTGGTATGCATGGAAGAGGGGCAAAAACCTGACTCAGAAACACCAGGAAGCACAAGTTTTTCTTATTTGACCAGCTTCCTCTGATGCTAAATTCAGAACTGCAAAATGAACTATAAAATCTGATATAGAACCACATAGCTTTTAAAGCCAAGCTGGGCTTATGCTCTGAAATAGCCACTGCACGTCCACAGAAGAGATGGGATGTTGCAGTTTTCAATTTGGCAGAAAACTGGCAGATATAAGCAACCCACAAGTCTTTGCTAGTCACCGTAAGAAACAGCTGCTGGCCGAGTTCAAAGTCTCTGCAACTCCCAACAACAGTGCCGATTATTTGCTTCCATATTTAGCTGGTGTCTGTGTACAACCCAGGGCCTTGCTGGACCAGCTATAAATTCGCTGTAAAGATTTAATGGAAGGACCCTGCTGCCGACAGCTCTATCTGTGGTGCAGAACACCCTCACTTGAGTTGATGGAGGTCTGGGGCTCAGGGTCCAGTTCAATCCTTTTATATTTTATCCATCAGCTTCCTTGAACTACCCTCTGTGAATTCAGAGAAGATTTAATAGTAGTGTTCCCAGAAATAAGATCAAATTTTACATTTTCCTGATATGATATCACCTTTTAGTATCACTTTAATAACAACAATACCACTCTAAAGTCTGTAACATTTCTATCAAGAAGCATGCATGGACATACACATGCGATTTCAGATGTTCTCACTTTTTTTTATCTCTTCTGAGATGAGCAAGGAAAAATTATCTATTTTATAACCACTCTGCTATCATGAATTCCTGAAAACCCACAGGAAGTCAGAGAGAATGATCCAAAATTCTTCACTCTTAAAGGCAGTCTTTCCAGAGTCGAGTGTTGTTTAAAGAATTCTCTCTATCCCTCACTAGTACTAAGTTGTAATAATCACCACCCCTAGCACTTACAGAGTGCTTAGCAGTTGACATCTTCTTCCTACAGCTGCTCTGTCAGCAGCCAAGTGGAGGTTCCACAAGATGTATTTCCCTCTGTGTGGTCTGGATGAAAAGACAGCCTAAAAGGAAGTGTGGGCTGGAAGAAACTCATCTTCGAAGTTTTAATGCTTGTTGAGACACCTCTTTAATGTACTCGGGGCAAGAAAATGCTGATTTCACAGTGCATGGAAATTTTACTAGAATTTGTGATTTTAATCATCAAAAAGGGTTTATAGAGCACATGGTCTCTCAAGCCCAGAACTGAATATATTCTGTATGAGAGAAATACTAAATAGACTCCTACCAATCCTAGACTTTTACTTAAGTCACAGAAGGAAAAATGAACAGATGACATGCACGAGCAACATGGACAGGGAAAGCACTGTGAATGTGTAAGAGAAATGGAGTTTGATGACAATGAACATCTGCATGGAGTTGGGACCTAGTTATGATAGGAGTTGGGGATTCCAGGAAGTCCAAATCCACATCAGACACCATCTGCATGACCTTCACAAGTTTGTAAGTGTATTTTAGTCTCTCTGAACACCAGCTTACCCATATGCAGGAAACAGAGGGTAATGACACCCACTTTCAAAACTACTTTATTTCAGTGTGTTTTAGTTTTACAATTAGTGTACTTGCTGTGGTATTTCATTGCTCACTCTTACAGTCAGATTATGAGAATTTCCTCATCTAATGATTATGTGAGCTGTCTGGCAGGTAATGGGTATTGATAAAAGTAGTATCTAAGCAAAAACCATATCTAAAACCTCAGACAGGCAAAATCTTCAGCAAAACAGAAAAAAAAATCACCATTATGGTTATTCTAAGAGATGTTAGAGACGATTTCAGATTAAATCTGACACGACACGTAAAACTATTAATTAATAGAGTGAGTGTACCACAAAAGGTTGTCGGAATTTTAAAAGATGTAGCAGTTTAAAGCACAGAAAAGAATGATTACAAGCATCCACAAATAAAGGAACCAGGTAGGGCAGAGCTCGAGACTCAGAAAGTTGTGCCTTGGACCCCGAAAGGCCACAATGTCCTTCCTGTGTACGTAGTTGGAAGTATTCTGAGAACTCTCACTGAAATAAGCAATCACTTTAGTTGATGGGAATGACCTGAGATTGTGAATTAAGAACTACTGGAAATTGGCTTGTTTTTCATAGTCACAATTTCCATCACCATAAAAATGGTTTTCAAGAGTCTGGACAAATAACTCANTCTGTAGTTTGCCATTTTACTATAAGAAACTGAATTCAATCCCCATAACCCACAAAAGCCAAGGGTGGCAGCGCACATCACAATCTCAGCACTGGAGAGGTTCAGACTGGGAGATCTCTGGGCTCTCTGGAGTCTCCCCTTGGCCAGCCTAGTCCAGTCAGTGATGTGAGAAATTCTCTAAATATTTATTTTAATTAAAATAAAACAAAACTAAGGTGGACCACCACTGAGGAAGGACACCCAAGGTTGATCTCTGCCCTCCATGTGTATCTGATACACACGTGCATGTACACAAACACATACACACAATTGTGTTTTAATGAAATCTTCTAAAAGACTGAGAAGAGCCATGCACATCTGCCTGGGTTTCACACTGAGAGGCGTTTGAACAAGAGTGGTCTCTGGTTTTCCTAAATGACCACAACACAGATACTATTTCTGTGGGAGTTACAGAAGGAAATATATTTGACCAATTCATCAGGCCTGTAGCTTAGGGTACATTTTTCTACAACACTGCATACTCAGAAATGGTAACCCTGCCACGCAGTGAGTCCACTAGCCCAACAAGCAAAGCTAGAGGTCATCCCAGGGTCACTTAATAATACCTAATACAGGCAATGTCTTTTATCATTCACTCAGAATTTTTCAAGGGACCACACTGAGCTTTTTAGTGTTATTGGCTCATTTTTAACAACTTTACAAAATAAAAATCATTGTCCCATCTTTTTATATGATAGAATTGCAATTCAGATTCAAAAACAGCTTTCCAGGATGGCGTTTGCAGTATATTTTGCTACTCCAAATCTCTAGTCTCTCTCTCTCTCTCTCTCTCTCTCTCTCTCTCTCTCTCTCTCAAGCATGCCTACACACATGCACATGTGTCATGTGGTCATCCTTGAATACTTACATGTGTACACTATATTTTTATATTATATCATAGCAACCAAATGAATGAAGTCACATTTTCACTACTTTGCAAATGTGGAAAAGTGCAGGTCTCTAGTTAATTTGGCTAAAGTTACTTAGCCAACAAGCAAGAGAACTGCTGGGTTTACCCATTATGCCGAATCCACTCTTTCAGCACTTATGCCAAAATCTCTCCCTGCGAATATGTATTGCCATTCCTTGATCACCCATGGGCACTGGCTTCCATCTGCCTGTTGCTAATAGTCTAGCTTAAACTCTGAGCTGTCCTTGCCCAGGAGAAGGTACCTCTGCTGACAGACTGGCTGCCCCATGGCTTCCTCAGACTGTCAGCCTCCTACTCGCCCAGTATGACGTTTTCCCTGACTTCCCAGAATGCACCTCCCTGAGTGGGCCTATAGCGGTCAGCACATGACATTTCTGCGTATTCTTCATCGATAGCTTCTGGCTCCTTAAATGGTATCCAGACAGTGAGTTTTGCTTTCTTTCCTTCTTCTTCTTCTTCTTTTTTTTTTTTTTTTTTAAATTTGTTTGGAAGGAAGGTTTAGGAGTCTCCTATATTTCCCAGTAAGGTCTGGAACTCCTGGGCTCAAACAAACTTCCTGCCTCGGAGTGCTGGATATCGAGGCCACAGGCACATTCCCCCATGCCTGTTGACTCAAGTATGCCTTTCTTGACTAAGTTCCTGCCCTGTCTATCTATCACCGCCCACACTATCATGGGAAACACTTAAACTTTTCTCCCTTTGTTTTCTTGTATTTAAAGTCACACTGTCCAGCACAGAAACACCTCTATTAGTAAAGTAATATATGCAGCATAACCCTAAATTAGCCTTTAGTTCAAAAATAAACCATGGAGCTCACAAGCCATAACACAGATTTAAAAAAATATGATAGAAGACACAGTAACACCATATCATACAAGCATATTATGCAGAAGTATCTGTGCCACTGATGTTGATGGATGGCTTAGCACAGCACACAGAGCAAATTGCCATTTGAATGTCAAATCTTGAGCTTCCAAGGCAAAAGCTATCAGCTCTCTAACTAGTGTGAATGACCCCAGCCTGCACATCAGACTCTTGAGTAAGCTATCATTCCACAGTACTAGGCTCACAAAGAGCCTCAAGGTTGCTTGTGCCCCACAGAGCATGAAATATTTCACTGATTATCGCCCCGTGACAGATTTAACATTTTTTAATGCAATTTCTAACACACAAGATGAATCTTCCACTTTTAAATTTACTAATAGAATCAGAGACATCTAGCCCCACAGGGCTCTTGAGAGGTCATGCAGTCCATCCCTGGCCTGCAGGCATTTCCACACTTACCCTCCCAGACATGTGAAGGTCGCCTGCCCTTGAAAGACTTTGTAGCCAGGATAGCCCAGCAAGTTCCCTCCANGCCCAGGAGTGTGAACAGCTCTCACTGTCAGGAAGTATTTTTCTGCTTTAACCTCAGTCCCACAGTACTACCCTTCCTGCCATTATTACGAAATGATGTGTGACCTTCCACTTGACGCTGTTTAGCATTTCTTCTTTCGTTGTTTTACAGAGCAGTCATTTTCATGTTTTAATGTAATTATCTATCTCCGCCATAGACTGTTAATCCTCTGCAGGCATCAAATGCTCTCCTTTTTATTTTTTTGCCACAAGGTGAGTTTTGCATGCACTCCTCAGACAAATAATTTTCTCTGCCATCCCAGGGCAAAGCTAGTGAAATGTGGCAGTCTGATGAGGGGGTCCACCTTCAGAGACCCGCAGGTCTCGTGGCATTATTGCAGAGTAGCCAAGTCCACAGTGCAGCTTGTGGGTCCTGTCCATTTTGCAAGTCACTGCTCGGTCTGGAAAATGGCAGGGGAAGAAGAGTGGTGAAATCCTGTAGCGGAGGCTTTTGGGAAAGTTCACTCTACCTTCCCAAAGAGTGGTATCTGTGCCCAGCAGGGAGTTCAGTCTCTCTCTTTTCTTCATCTTAGTCTTATCGAGATTTACCCCATGTCCAGTTTGTCTGCCTCTGTCTTGCAATCTGTGGAGTGTCTCTCCTAGCCCAGGCCCAGGGTGCTCTATTCGCTGCAGCAAGAAACCTTAAATATTTTCTTAGATAAGCTTGAAGGCTCTAACAAAGTTTAAATCCACTGTCCTTCATTCTCCATGTGATAGCACTCTTTCTACCCATGCCAGCTGTCAGATTTCCGGTGCTGATTAAAATCCCTTCTTTGACATGTCGCTGGAGTNGTCGTTATTGATTGATTGAGTGATTTTTATTATTTATAATTTCGATTTTGTTGAAAATAGATTTTTTTTCATACAATATTTTCTAATCACGGTTTCCCCTGCCCCAAATTCTCCCAGACTCTTCCCATCTCCTCACTCACCCAAATCCATACCGTTTCTTTCTCTTTCATTAGAAAACAAACAGGTGACTAAAACCAAAGCAAAACAAAAACAGACTAGGACAAAACATGCAAAAACAGGTGTGTGTGGGGGGAGCTCAGGAAACACATACAGATACAGAGACATACTCGCACACACAGAAATCCTATAAAAACACAAAATTGGAAACCAGAATATAGANGCAAAAGACTTCAGCAGGTCTTATTTAAATGGCTGTATCTTGATATTTCAAAGGTGCAGATTCCCTGTCATATATAGAAGACGCTATCTCACAGCAGAAAGCCTGATCTTTGGTCTCTTACAATCTTTCCAGCCCCTCTTCCAGGATGCTCCCTGAGCCTTGGATACATGTAGAGTTGTGTTTATATATAACGACTGGGGTTGAGCACCCCACCATCCACCGCCAGTTCGCCTCTGTATTCTGATCCCTTGTAGATTTCTGGAATGATTTCTGTCTGCTGCAAAAAGAAGTTTCTTTGGTAAGGGGTAGTATTCAACCCCAAGCTGTTAGCCCTAAAAATCATAGACATCTGAGCAACACTAAATGGACTCTGCCTTATATACAGATATATAATATACATATGTGTGTGTCAATAATTAAAGATTAGGTCATGATTTTGAGAGGGAGTGCAAAAGACATAGAAGAAGTTGAAGGAGGGGTAGAAATAATGTAAATATAGTACTCATGTATGAAATTCTCAAAAAATTTCTTCAAATGTAATTTCATATTTTTTCAAAAATAAGAGATTAAACTGTACTTTATATATCTTTATTTTCCTCTACAGAAGAAATAAAACAATATTATTTTAGGTTTTGAAAAATTACTCCATACTTTTCTAACCTATATTCTCCATTTAGAGTAATCAGAAGAATAGAAATAATTAAAATATATGTCTAAATATAATTTTGAATATCTTAGAGAAAATTTTGTATTTATAGAGTGTGCAACAGATAAATAAATTTTTGCTATTAATGAGTCCCCAAAAGTAATCTAAAAATCACTGCATAGAGCCGGCTGTGTATGATCAGGTCCATCATAACGGAACATTTCTGCACCCAATTCTGATGTGCAAATGGCAGATGGGCCTAAGATCAGACCATTGTAACAGAATTTTCATAAAATAGCACTAGATAACATATTTTTTAAATCTTTGATAATTTTTCTGATCTAAAACAGGGTAGTCTGGTTAAAACAAGCAAACTGACTTGTGTGGTCATTTCTAAGCTACAATATTGCTGGAAAGATGTGTTTCATATTTAGGGATACCTTTTGGGGATGCTATGTGGTTAATAGTGTTTTATTTATGTGTAAGTAATATTATGCTCCAATTCTTCCAAAGCGCTTGAGCTAAAGCTATCCCTTGAAGGATGANTCCATCCAAGCAGACAAAAAGAAGTCCACATTAAAAAAAGAAAAAGGAGTTATATATAGAAATTAAAATGAGGTCATTGCTACCATTGGCAAAGAAGTTTAGCATCTTGAGAGACCAAAATAAAAATTGATAGGATTAGAATTTATCATTAATTTATCAATTATACCAATGTAAGATGTTAATAATGGAAAAAATAGGAAGAGCAGGAATTGGAGAAATAAGGAGAGCTGGAAGTCTATACCTTCCACTCAAATTGTTTTGTGAAGTGAAATGGTTAATGGAATTCAGATCTATCACCACTCAAATAGCAGACATCTTTAATACCAAAGCTTAATAAAAATAAGTACTTTGCCACTATCTAACTTCATATGAAGACGAAGCCTAGAAAAGATACTGTGGCCATTTGCAACACTACCTGATTCCTAGGCTGAACAACTCTGTGCCTTCCCACTGATGTTTGGCAGGGTCCCTGGTCTCTGCTAAGTACCTACTGGTAGTGGCCCCAACACAACTGTGACAAAGGANACTGTCTCTAGAAATTTTCAAATTCTTTTTAAATTAGGCACAGTCAACATCAATCGAGCATTGTAGGTCTACTGCCTGCACTCTCAATATCCACTGTATCAAATCACTTTCACCAAGAANTGTGCAGCATATAGTTGTAGATTCAGCTATCTTTTTTAAAAGTATCTCTTGTGTTGTTGATTAGAAGCAATTTACTTGTACTGCATGTTGATTGGATGAAAGAAGTGTAATTCTATTAGAAAATGTGTGTGTGTGTAGTGTGTGTGTATATATATATATACACACATATATATATACAAGAATGAATATATCTTAATTTATTATTGTTAATGTCTTTTTGAGTTCCAGTTTCTGCAGCCTTTCTAAGCCACAGTGTCCATTGTCCCTCTATGTAGGCTTATTCTCTACTTAGTTTCCATGTGTCTTTATTCTTTACTTCATAGTACAGACAGACCAATGAATGAGCTCCATCTCATCCCCCAGAGAATATTTGCTTAACATACCAAATATCAGCATAGGAGAATTTTTTTCCTTCATGTTATTGAAAAAATTTAACTTATTGAAAAGAAACATTGTTTGAATACTGGGAGATAACTGTCAAAAACGATTTCCAGGAGATGGTCTGTCCTCCCCTCTGTGATGAGCAATAGATTGATATGCTTCTGACATCTCTGCTGAATTTTTTCCTACTGAGAAATGAGCTCAATTTTCTACTGTATGAGAAAAACTAAAGCACTCCCCTCACTCCAGCTTTTCCTTCAATTTATTTCTTTGCCTCCTCCTGCCTCTTCCACTGAAACCCTTCCTGAAGGTTTAGGTACTGTGTGTGTTTTCCCATTCCATCTATTCTCCAACTCATTTTATCTCACACTCCGTCTAATTCAATGAAATTGTATCACAAATATTCCCACTGACTCCTAGACTAAAAACCACAATGGATTATGGTCATCTATTTAACTCTACTACTATCTTCCTGTCTCTTCAACTCATTTTACTTGTCATTTTACTTTAGATAATTATTTGATCCTTTTTCTACTTTTCCAAATGTTTGTTTCTTGTCCTCATTCATCCTGGACCATCTTGCACATGTCTGAACCCTGGCTCCTCTGCTCATGTGTGAACCCTGGCTCATCTCTACCTGTGGGAAAGCCTCTCTGTTCTGCACCCCAGTCACTCTCATTTCCACATAAGTGAGTGTTCTGAGTTCTCTCAGCTCTACTTAACCAGCACCAACTCATCCATTTCAACAATTCCAAAGCCAACTAATAAAGCCACACAAAAATATGTATCTGTTCTTCATTCTTATTTCTACATTCTTAAAAGTAAATGTTGTTGCTGTTGCCCTAGGCACATTTTTTCCTTATCTCTTTCAAGGTCATCACAACCAGCTACTGAGTCCTATCACAAGATTTCCCATTCTTCCTTTTCATGTTTGTTGCCTTATATAGACCCCACCTTATGATAACAAGTAATATTGCTCACCATCCAACCACCTGAAGATCTTTAATATGACTTTGTTAATTCCCTGCATATCGATTTCATTTGACTTTTTCTTACTCATCTAAAGTGAGTTGTCATTCACCTCCTTAACAGGCTAGCAACGAGTTTTCCAACATGCCTATACAGCCTTAGCTTTCTTTGTCATGTAATTCCATATCTGTTCAGTTCTAGTTCCCTGCCCTGGGCATCTCCCTCAACCCTTCAGGAAATTCATATTTTTTAATTTAAGAACTTGTTTTAGTTACTTTTCNATTGCTTTGATAAAATATCATGACCAAAGGAAATATTTAATTAGGTTTATGGTTTCAAAGGGTTTGAGCTCATGATGGTGGAGTAAAGGCATGATGACAAAAACAGCTGAGAGCTTAGCTCTCAATCAGCAAGCAGGAGGCAGAGATAGTGGGGATAATGTGAGCTTTTGAAACCTGCACCTCCTCCAATAAGGCCACACCTCTGTTGTGTAACAGTTTCTTCTAAGATTGAAACATTTTGTCCTGCTGGGAATCTCCTTAAACTAGAAGACAACTTTTAAAAACAGCTTCAGGAAGTCCCTGAAACTAATCAGATTTTCTGGGCCCCTTCATGCTGGAGTAAACAAGTCAAGCTCCAAAGAAGACTCTTGAGGCCAAGCCAGATGCCTGGAAGAGGCTTACATCAGAGCCACTTGGAAAGAACACTTTCCAATCTGTGCAGTTGTGCAGTGTACTCCAGGTTCCCAGGTTTAGTTAGCTGTCACTTGTTATGGGGTAGGATTTGGGGATGCAGCTGTCTCTGAGGCATTTCTGCTACTGTAAGTAACTCCTCACCCATATTCCTGTAANTAACCCCAATAAAATTCATTGGTTCACGAAGTTGCATCTTGGTGTTATTGCTACTGTAGTCTNCCCTATGCTCCCTATCTGAGGTAAGTAGACATGTGTTTTATGTCTCCCCAGGAAAAGTCTTGACACACAATGATCTCCTAATCCTTCCCAAACAATTCCACCAACTAGGGACCAATTATTCAGACATATTAACCCATGGGCATCATTCTCATTCAAACTTCTAACTACTCTGTAAATTATCTTCCTACAAAATTATATTCTTACAAATATCACATGCCACTCTTCCCTTTCTCATTGTTTTTCTACTGTAAAGTGTCATCATTTTATTTTAGTGGTTGTATCCTCTAATAAACTGTGAAATCCTGTTGAAGGTAATACTATTATAACTTGAATTTTTTTGTGATGTCTGTTATATTAACCACTTTACAAATACATGTTGAACAAACATATGAATAATATCACTATTACAAAACAAACTTATTTCTATCCAGTTTTCTTTGGCTTAAAAGGATACATGCACTCAATTCCTCTAAAATGTAACCAAGCTATTTAGAC
>LZPO01117121.1:73363-104029 GCA_001675575.1 Neotoma lepida
TCCATCATGTAAGCCAATATAATAAATCTCCAGTGTTTGTGTGTGTGTGTGTGTGTGTGTGTGTGTGTGCATTCTATCAGTTTTGTTCTTCTAGGGAACCCTGCCTAACAAAACCATACTGAGTCACAAGGAAATACACTTACTCTTGGGCCTCATCATCTTTAAGCTCCTCATCCGTCTACTGGAGACATACATTTTTCCTAGCCATTGTACTCTTAANAATACAGAATAGCAGCTATGTAGACAGAGGTTACACTGAATGGGTAGGTACTAGGAATCCAGAGACGATCTGAAGTTCCCAGGAGGATGAGTCGACANTACCTCATACGAGGGCATCTGCTGGTTTGGAAACTTCTGGATGTCATAGAAGCAACCCCAAGGGTGTTGAGGACAATCTTGCTTGCTTTCATAGGGCAGTCCCTNTGAGCCAACCATTCAGGATCCCCAACTGAAGCCACAAAGCCTTGCAATATGATAAACATAACATTTTTAATACANATATGATATTCTTTGGGGGAATTTGTTTACAGNATTGTATTGTTTTATTNGAACATCCTATAATACATATCTTTATTGAAATAAATTATTTAATCTTCCTTTTCAATATTGACTTCAATTTAATGACACTTATGTTATTTCTTTATGATCAGAGCTTTGTCCTAGGAGAACGCCATCCAGTTTCTAAGAGTAGATAGTGGGAAAATAGAGTCAAGAATCTTAATCTCCCTAAACAGCCAGTCCTTGTGGCCCTAAAGTAGTTTTTAAACTATCAATTCACTTTATCTCTTTTGTCCTTTTATTCTGTTTGTGTGTCATGGGGGAGAGGCACTCAACAATCGGCATTAGAGGACACCTTGTATGAGTTGGTTCTCTCCTTCCACCATGCGGGACCCAGGGTTGTCAATCAGGTCGCTAGGCTTGGCAGCAGGTGGCTTCACCCACTGATCCATTTTGCTGGCCCTCAAGGACATATTTGATATCACAAAATGGACTAACGATAAAAGGGAAAATGCAACNGGAAGATGCAACAGTGAAAAGGTGGAGCGTGTGTTTTTGTTATTAGCACAAATCCGTTGTACACACTGATGTAGTTTCACACTAGTAGCTCATTCACANGTGTGCCCAGGCAACTTTGTTCACATGTGTGTACCATGTACTTTGTTCACATACATGTACCATGCAGTTTGTTCATGTTTGTGCACTGTGTACTTCCTGCATATATGTGTACCACACACTTTGTTCACATGTGTGCACCATGGGCATCATTCACATGTGTATCATGTACTTGTTCACATGTGTGCACCATGTGTGTCATTCACATGTGTACAGTGCACATCATTCACATGTGTAGCACACACTTCATTCACATGTGTGTAATCACACACTTCAGTCACATGTGTGTACCATACATTTTATTCATGTGCATGTGTCATGCTCTTCACCCGTAGGTACACATCGGGCACTTTGTTTATGTTTATCCTCATTGGTTTGTCTTATCCTTCTCCCCCATTTTCCTTGATCTCCCCAAATAGCACCTTTTCTACTTTATGCTATGACTATTAGGGATAGCATTTTGAGATGGAGGTCTTACTATGTAGCCCTAGTTCCAGGGCCTGGAACTTGCTATATTCACAAGGCTGACTTTAAATTCACAGAGATCTGACTGCCTCCGAAACTAAAAGCNTGGATCACCACATCCAGCCCCCCTTCCATTTATATTTTTACCCTAAACTGCATAGGGCGTGGGGGACTTGTCTTTGTAAGTCTGAATAAAGAGAAGTCTTTGGGGAAGCTTCCCGCTTTCACTGCCGNCTTGCTGTTCTTCTTGGAACATGTTAGAGAAAGAGAATGAACATAAATGTCTACTGTTTCCTCTTCAGATCAAAGTGCTCATGGTTACTGTCATACTGACACTGATCTCAGAGGTCCACTCATGCCACCGAGGGGTGGAGAGGGCAACAAAGCGTTCCTTGCTTGCCATCAGCACCTCACTGCCNAGCAGCTAACACAGAAGAGACCTTTCCTGCTGGTGTCACTGGCCCCTGCGGTGATTTGCACCCACTGACACCACTCCAGCTAATTCACCCTCACGACCTGTCAGCTTCCACTCGGGTCACTTTAACTCTGCCTCCTCTGTGACATGGATCTGCCTTTAAAATGGTGATGATCCGGAGAGCATCCCTCCTGGGGCTCAGCTGTGATTATATAATCTGTCACAGACCCGAAGGAGTTATAAATACAAGTGGACACTGAGATCCCACCAGGGACAAGGCTTAGAAGCCCTGTGTCAAATAACTTACTTGCTTCCCCTAAGAAGCAATCTCCATTTTCCTTTACCTACNAAAGCACCTGATGAGGGGAGCAGTTACCAAAGGAAGATGAGAAGCTCTTAGCCATTAGCCAAGCAATTTTCCAAGTTACCTCTGATGTCNGGCACTAAAACCAAAGCACACGCATCGGAGTGAATGGTAATTGGAACACTAAGTGATTTGAACAGTGATAATTGGTGTGTCATTGCCCAATATAAGCAAAAGAGAATGCATAAGTAGGAATAATTCTGTCCTAGTCTATATAAATTTCCCATACATTAAGCAATGAAGCTACAATTACCCACAGTACTGGAGCCCCTGGCACCTCAATTACATATGTTCTCTCCCACCCAGTTCCAATTTCTACTCTGTGCTAACAGTTAACTTTCTCGCAATTTTTTAAATGTAAGTCCATTCTGCCAGCAATTCTATATATACAGTTTGGTAAGGAAATAGTAATTTTGGCCTAAAGCCAGTCATCGTCTTCTGCTGGCCTGAAAACTACCCTGCTGGAAACTAATTCTCAACTTGTCTTCCACGGGAATGACTGACACAAAGCATATTCATCTACACCCACCTGCGTGCTCACCCACAGACTGGCACACCCCATGCAGGCATTAATCCACACAGAGAGACGGAACACTGACCGACTAGCTCCTCCCACAGNCAGACATTTATTCTTGACAGGTCTGCTACAAAGGGCACTGTATTTCTCTTTGTTGAAAAAGTATCTCATGTAACCCAGGCTGGCCACCTTAAATTTCCTA
The DNA here is from genome assembly GCA_001675575.1 of Neotoma lepida. Classification (NCBI taxonomy): domain Eukaryota; kingdom Metazoa; phylum Chordata; class Mammalia; order Rodentia; family Cricetidae; genus Neotoma; species Neotoma lepida. The sequence continues at coordinate 76,440 of LZPO01117121.1, forward strand.
GGTAGCTGAAGCTAAACCTGATCTTCCCACCTCCACTTCCTAAGTGCTGAGATTACAGGTTCTCCCCCATGCCTGACATCATACACTTCATATTAAAACATGGGGAGATAGTCGCACCTGACTCCATGCAGTAGGACAAGCATGCATTTCNCTGGATCACCTCCAGGGGTCACTGCTCCAATGAAATATTAATAACTAAAGATATCTCACAGACAAATTGCCTGATCAAATATCCCAGGAAACACAGTGTAGAACACCCCACCACCCAGGTCTAAGAACCTCNGGGGGGCAAGAGGGATCTCAGAGGGCAGAGTCAAGGCCACTCACATACTTGAAGAGTAATAAATTAGTAGTAGAAACAGAGAAGCCCGCACCAGGCACAATCTGTCTTCTACGTAACAACTTCAAGGTGGACTTTATTTTTAGCGTTTGGCAATGCCTTAATTTTTANGCCTTAATAATAACTTCTACTTTTTCAATGTCTTAGTTTCTTAAGCAGCAACACATTCTGTGGTCTTTCCTCCAAATTGCAGAAGGAAAACAAGACAAGGTGCTTGCAGGATGTCTGAGTTCAATCCTCCCCACGACATGGACTGCATGCCTGCAATCTTGAAATGGGGAGATGGAGAGAGGAGGATTAGATGATCTCTCAGCTACATAGTGAATGTGAGGTAAGCCTGGGTTACATGAGACCCTGTCTCAGAAACAAATACTAACAAAAAATAATTAATAATAATAATGATGATGATGATGACAATGGAGCTACAGCCATGGCTCGGTGGTAAAGAGCATTGGCTGTTCTTCCAGAGGACCAGGAGTAAATTATAGAACCCACATGGTGGCTCACAACCATGTGTAATTCCAGTTCCAGCAGATCTGATGCCCTCTCCTGGCCTCTGCAGGCATCAGGAATGCACACTGTGCACAGACATATGCATATATACATATGTGTGTGTGTGTGTGTGTGTGTGTGTGTGTGTGTGTGTGTGCAGGCAAAACACCCATACACATAGAATAAAATAATAATAACTTTTCAAAGAACAGAATTCCCAGCCCTTCTCCATATGACTTGGTGTTCTTGGTTTTAATGAACATTCCATATTCGCCTAATTCTGCAGGCACTTGTGGACTCATAAGTAACATTTTTAGTGGCAAAAAGCAGTTGACATTGTTTGTTGTGTAATCAGAGAAGCTCATGAGAATGAGAAAGAAACCAAAGTTTTGTTTTTGTTTTTTTGTTTTTTTACTGAAAGTAAACTGAATCTCAATAAACTGCTAATGGGGGCATGCTCTTGTCCCATGGAAAGAACTGGGATCCCAGATCCTGTCTATTCTTGTATCTGGAAGCAGCTCATGTAAAATTTCATTCAAAAGACACTGTTAGCATTTCACTTTGGATATCCGTAGTCTCCTCACTGAGCCTCTGCTTGTTCTCCTGTTTCTGCCACATACCCATGATCTAACATTAGACACTGTATTGTATTCCATGAAGTGATTCTTCTAATATCTTACTGGGTTTTAGTTAAACTAGCCACATAGTCAATTTAAAGTTCAAAATGAGCATGATAAAAAAAATTTCCAATAATAAATATGTTTTCCAAAGGAGTCAAAAGTCAAAGAAGAACTCTTTTTTCCTCTGCTCAGGCTTTTACAGAAAGGTAAAGCCAGGAGGTTCCATTTTTAGATCTATTCTGATGTCTTTTCTAAAAATAAAAATAAAAGACACCACACTGAGCGCATGTAAAGAATGAAAGGAAAATTCCTGAGACTCATACCAAAGAAGCAAAGCCGGAGGCTGAGATCATCCCAGGCAGCACCACCCCCAGTGCTGCCGCCAAAGAGCCCACAGGATGCTCTGAAGACACCAAGGATAACAGGTCTGGTGAGCTAATGATCTTACTTATTGGCTCCTGTTCAGGGGTCAGGTACTTGGGTTCAAAGTTACAGACTTCAGATAATTTATTTTCAAAGTTTAGTCCTAAGTGCAGACCAGTTGCATTGTGTGATCTAATGTGATCTAATTTTTTTTTCCCTGCTTGAAAGTCCTTCCCACTCAGTCTACCACGGAACCTGATGTCTGGCTTCTTTGCTCCCTACATCTTCTCTGCCAGTGCTTATTACTAGCATGGGCCACAGATCTCTTTTGACAAGCCAATGAAATCAATCACGTCTCCTTCTCAAATGTGCATCGCTTCCCAACCCCCATCAGTACCACACACAAGCAAGTTAAGGTTGTTGCCTTTTGGGTCTTTAGGAGAATCTATGTGTTTCAAAGGGACTCAAGAACTTTGAAATTTGATTGAAATGGATTCAGACTAATGTTTATGTCATTCACTTATGTTAAACTGCTACACAATATCTTACTTGATAATTAGCAGGCCCTATAAGAAAACAAGACACATGGCTGAATAATATTTAAGCAGTAATAAAACTGGGAACATTACCGTTTATAGATTATTCAGTTTTATCTTTTCTACATTCAACTAATACTTATTAGGTATCAACTATGTTTCAAAGAATGTGCTCTCCCCTGGGAATAATATTTAGAATATGCCACAAACTCTAACTCTAATATAATGGGTAATAATTTCATAAGATAATAAGAGTTGGGAGGAGAATATTAAAACAGGAAAGACATGTATTAAGAACCTGCTGTACATCATACCCTGTGATTTTTCCGTACCATGAAAATACTCTATTGTGAAAAATTCGCCATGGCCTCTCAGAGGGTGAAACTACAGAAGTAAATAAAGGCAGAGACATATGATATAATTTCACTTTAAAAAACTAACTCTAGCATCCACAGGGACAGTAAACAGGGGGATTCGAGGTGGGAAGACCAGGTTGAGATGCTGATGACTTGAACTGAATCTCGGTGAGGTTGAACACAGAAGAATGTGTCTAAGAAACTGGGTATGGGTACTAATTAGCCAAGAGACACTAATGATAAATGACATTCATGAGTGACTCTGAGCATTCTGGCTTAAGTAGCTTTGAGAATAAAGGTGCATGAGATGGAATGTGATACAGACACAAACAACTCAGTGAGGGGACCGAGTGGCCAAACCAGGGCCGTAACAGGCTCCTCTGACAGCCCTGACATGGACCAGACATTAGTTTCAGTTCACTAGAACTGGCTGGAGCTGAGCAAGCAGTTCTCAGGAAAACCACAACTTAGGGGCAACCAATCAACAGGTGCCCCCCAGCCTTCTGCTGGCTCAACAGGCAGCCCCAAGCCCCTTCTTCTGGCTCAGCAGATGCCCCTCAGACTTCTGCTAGCTAAAGATAGCTTTCCCTACCCTCTCGTCAACAAGCCCCTAGACATTAGACCCCCACCACCACCAATGGGCCCCTAACCACTACAGTCTCCCACCAATCAACTCCCAGACTAATCTTTCCTCCACCAATCAGCACCAGATTAATCCCTCCTCTCTGNAATTCCCTTAACTCTGCTTAAAAGGAGCTTGCGACTCCCCTGCGGCGTCGCTATTTGCCACCCCATCATGCTGGAAATAAATGCTCTTGCTAAATTGCATATGTGACTGTTGGTCTTTCTTGGAGGCTTCTCTCGGACCCTAACACTCAGATGTAGAGAGCAAATGAACTAGTACCCAGTTACAATTCTTGAGCTAGTAGAGCATAGAGCAAGCCTACTAGAACACTGAACACATGGATGTATGGGTAGAAACAAGTGAGAGGCAGCATTGCTGAGACCTTGGCACACAGGTGGTAGAGGCACCACCTCTCAGCCACTAGCAACTTTCAAACACTTTTAAAATATAATTCTGATGTGGTATATGGTGAAGACAGCAAATGAGGTTTGTTTGTTTTTTTAATGGTGAATTATTCCAACATTTACAAACTGCATACCTCAGGAAATCATTATTTCCCAAATGACCAACACATATCGTGCCTGGCACCTCTCAAAGCACAAAGCAAGCCAATGGGTTTCAATGGAGCAAAATATGAGAAGAGGTTTGCTGTATTTTGCATTCTACTTTACAATCTTTTTCTGGAAACACTTGCTATTGAGATTTAGTGTAGTGTCAAAGAAAATATCCACAGCTCTATGAGAAGACTATTAAATGCATCTCCCTTTCACCAACAGATCTCTCTGTGAGACTGGATCCTGTTCAAATACCTCAACCAAGCGGAATCTTGCATTAGACTAAATTTAGAAATGAAGGAGAATCTAGCTTTGCTCTATTCAGCCAGACATAAAAGGTTTGGGAAAACAGAATTCTTCTCAATTAAGTTTTTACTTTGGAAAATATTTTCATATAAACTACATTAATCAGCATACATGAAACCTGTGCAAGTTCAAGCCAAACCAAATCCCAACATGGAGAATGGAGGTGGGCACAAAGTCCCATCCCTCGACAAGGAGCAATCGGCAAGTCATATGACAGGGAGGAAAGATCTGTTTTCTTTAAGAGTTTAGGCCTTGATAAGTTGGCCATACCCCAGTAAAAGACCAACACATTCAAGACTACACAGGCAGAACATTCACAGCTACATGGGCAGCACAAATTGGACTTAAGAGTTTTAAAAAAACAAAAAGAAGACATGAAGTTGTGAGGGGGAGGGGAAGGATGTGTATCTGGGGGTAGTTGGCAGAGGGTAGCTGAATATGATCAAAACACATAGAATTATATGAAATTTTCAAAGAACTGATAAATAAAATATATTACTATACTCTGGTTTCTCTTTATGTCAAGTAACACTTGCATCTTAAAATAATTACATATTAAAATATAATGTTGATGCATACAACAGCTGATAAATAATGGTTTTAAATGTTCTTTTAAATGAACAAATAAGTATTCTGGAACCTTCTAGATTTCTATATTCAGTGCAATAAGTATCAGTAGATATGACCATACGAACCAAAGTGTGTGGGGTCCTCAATAATTTTCAGATATAAAGAATTACTGAGGTCTGGGGAGATGGCTCAGTGGATAAAAACATTTGTTGCACAAGTGTGGCAAACCAAGTTTTAGCTCCAGGAACAACAGATAGGTGGAAGGAAATAACAGCCTGAACAAAGCACTCTGATTTCCACACACAGACAGTAGCACAAGCAAAGCAACACACACACACACACACACACACACACACACACACACACACACACCACACCACACAAAAAATAATAAGCATATTTTTAATTTATAAATTACTCAGAACTTAAATATAATTAGGGAAATTAATCATTAACTCAGAGAATATTCTTTTTAAGTAACATGTAACCTAAAATTATTGTGAACCTCAGAATAATGATAGTAAAGAGGACTTAAGCCTTAGAAAGAGATTGTAAAACAAGATCTCTCAGAAGAGGGAAACATATGAAAATTCTTAACAGGAAGCACAAATGAAGGACATCAATTTTCATTGTTTGACAATATAGAAAATCACTCTTTCGGTATGAAGTCAAAATGTAAGTGCAGCGAAGATGCGCACCCAAACAACTTTACCCAAATAACCACACTTGAAGCCAAGCAAAATTTTTCAGAATTTCTTAAAACACAAATTTAATTAATAAAACAGTAAGAAAAGATCACTTCTATCAATTTTTATCAGATCTGTGAGTTAACAAGGAAGACTGTTATGAATTGATTCACACACTATGACCACTCAAACTGAGAAGATAGTAATGAGAAAATGGAAAGTTGAAAACTTAATTGATGAAGAATTTGAAACTCTTCCCTAAGCACAGATAAAGAGTCTACATCAGTATTTAACAACCGTTTTTCAACATTGAGGAGGACACTACTGATGTCATTTTATATAAAACCTTAATGAAAAAGTCATGCTAAAATATTCTAAAGGGCTCCATGAACAATTACAGGATGACATTGACACTCGGGTACGAAATTTAACTGCTCTGGACAAAGGAATGAGTGATTCCGTGGTGTCCTGTCTATTTGTTATATATGGCTTGTCTGGACTGGAATTTTTATAGTCAAATATAGTGATCAGAAGTAACAGGAAGTAGAATTGTGAGACTTAGAGATACATTTGCTCCCTGAGTCTTCTGTGTAAAAATAATAATAGCAATAATAATCTGTGTAAGCAAATCTGTGCCACTATCAGTCCAATGGACACTGGAGAAAGCACTATTTCCATCAAAGCTGGTTATCTTTAGAATAGTGTAGAGTTTTTTGTTTTGTTGTATGTGTATGTGTGGTGTGTGTACGTGTGTGTGTGTGTGTGTGTGTGTGTATGTATACATGTGTGCAGGGGAAATTGTCTGTTGGTGAGCAATGGTTTTCTCATGTGTTCTTTACATTTAACTATATATACTCACTATTATTTCTCCACCTGGATATGTCTCATAGAAATGAGAAATCTATGAAGCATCTATTTCTTCCTTTGCTCTTCAGACAATTCATATCATCCTCTGAAGAGACCAAAGAAAACTCTGATATCACATACTGCATTGGCCCCCTCTGGTGGTCAGTCTTCATGCTACAATTTGGAGGAGAACCACACACACACACACATACACACACACACACACACACACACACACACACACACACACACACACACACACACACACTTTAGTTTCTGTTCTAACCCTAGGTATAACAAATGGAAGATTGAATTCAAAAATCAGAAACTGGGTATCTAAGATGAACGTAGAATTAGATAAAATCTATAAAAACAGTGTGACTTCAGAATGACAAAATGAGACACTATCTCAGCTGTAAACACTGCTCAGAGCCCCAGATGGCTTTGGCAATATCCCCGGACTACAGGAACCATAAGTATCCTTCCTGAGAGATAGTTATGGTAAAAGAGAGGACACTACTGTGTAGCACAATTTAAGTTTTTTAAAGCTACACAAGCAAAGTAAAGAATGAAAAGCAGAAATTGTTTTTATGTCAATACGTCTTTGCTAAAGCAAAGATTCTTCATGCAAGCTTTCTTTGGCTAAGAGATTATGGAATGCACGAGGAGCCAAGAATCAAACGGCTTACGTATTGTTTCTCTTGGATGGAATGTTAAAGGGCATTTCTGAACATGAAGCTACAAAATTAAGAGCATGCTTTGAAAGTGAGATATTATCACATCACCATGGGTGTCAACTGTTTAAAACAGTACTCACTTGTCTGTAGTTGCATCAACTGTAAAAATCAGCAATGAATTTTAGCAAAGTATCCCAAAGCTGTTCAGAACACACCCCAGAAATGGAATTCTGTGGGGCAGCTACCTACCAACCCCACAGTTCCCCAGAGTTTTCTTGGGTGAGAGTAGCAGGAAATATTAGATAGAAGGATTTTAGATTGTGGAGAAAAGATAGAAATACAGGATAGCCTCAAGAGTGCCCGGAACCTATTTCACTGCCCCGACTGTCTCTGTCTCTGCCCCATATAGAAAAACTAAGGGGTAGAGCAAAAGACCTTCCCCCAGCAAAGCCACGTGCAGACCATCTCAGACACCTGCACTCAGGCCCATGATCCAATCATCCTCTCTATGCAGACCTGTTGGGTAAAGCCACAAGGAACCTGAAAATGGGCTCCCACAGAATTCCATAGGGCACACTACAGAATCCCACCCAATGACAGCTACAGACAAGTCTCCCAGCTACAGGGAGCACTGCTAAGACTGTGAGTGGAAAGCAGACACTGCTCAGTGATACTTTTATTTTACACATCTCTCTATCATTTCTACCCCTCCTGAGAAGACATGCGTATTTCCAAAATCTTTTACTAAAACAGCCAAGATAAAATAAAGAGCTGTTTCTAATACATAAACTTCTATGACTGTTTATAAAACACCTCCTCGTCCCCAGAAAGAAAAGTTTTCTTTAATCTCTTTTGTTGAATTGCGTTTTAGTCTGAAGGTTCTTCCTCATGTACTATGTGCACTATTTTAGTGGGCAGAGTTGTCTGAACAGTGTTTAACATGACAATCAACAGGTCATTAGATTAGCGCTTTAGAACCTGGCTGTTGTATGATATTTCAAGTGTGTTCTGACAAATAAAGCTTGCTGGGGGGCAGAGGGCAGAGCCAGCCACTAGCTGACCATAGAGGTTTGGAGGACTGTAGAGAGAGGAGACAGGAAGTGGTAAGGAAGTGGTAAGGCAGGGCTGAGAGAGGATCTTGGCCCTTTTGGATGGAGGAACTAAAGAGGTAGGAAGAAACTGGCGGCTGCTCCCTGCTTCTCTGATCTTTCAGGTTCTTACCCCACTATTTGACTCCTGAAATTTTTGGTAAAGATCAATTAGATTAATGCTTCACCTGACTCTGAGGATGACAATCTCATCAACTTGACAGTCACAGGACATCTCTGATGCTGTTTTCATGACAAAAACAAAAATGAATGAAAGAAAAGAGGAAACAGTGAATGATTTTTATATATCAAGACTTTTACTAGAGGATCTACAAAACCACACACAGATGCAGCAAGTATTCAGTGCCCCATTTTGGTTTTTCTTTTCTAAGTGATTATTTTGAGTCTCTCAGTAATAGATATTTTGCCTTCTATTTTTATTCAGCAAATAAATATTACAGTAAATATCTTTTTCTGTGCTGAGTGCAGACTTTCAGAAAATTTACAAAATGAATGTGACTCTGTGCTAACATTGAATAGCCCCTTTCTATAGCATGTTTCTGTTTTACGAGAAATTGGACCATATACTGGTTCCTAACAGTAGTACAGCTGCCATGTGTTATCGAGTAGATGTTATTTGATGCCTGAAACTATATAAATTGTTCAAATACTTTTATCTTGAGCCTTTGTCAAAGAAGACTGTATTACAAACAGACTCAGAACTATGAAATTGGACATATTTTTATGCTTGGAAATAGTTCCTCTTCAAAATGTTGTTATAAAGAGGAACAGAGAGAGAGAGACAGAGACAGAGAGGGACACAGGGAGACTGGTTATTGTGTATCAGGCATCTATCAAAACCGATAATCCTGAAAAAAGTAATCATTAGAGGAGAAAGGTGTGATTTTCATTGTTGGTGATTTTTAAATATCTTCACTCATTTCCCAAGGATGGTAGAATAAAGCAGCACAAGTCAGCTGGNATCTGGGACTCTCCTGTAGCATAACACAACAGGATCTTTTTTTCCTCACCATTCTGAGGGTAGAAAGCTGAAGTCAACATGTAAATAGGGTTGGTTCTGTTAGACTCTCAGGGGGAGAATCTGGTCCAAGCTTTGTCCCTAGGTACTAGTGGTGATTGACAGTTACTAATTTCTTTGGGCCTCAGATATAGCACTCTAATTCCCACATCCTCAAATGACACCCTCCTTATATATAGTCCTGTGGTGTGTCCAAATCCCCCTATTCTTGTAATAAAAAATAAAGACTCATTTTCAGGCAAGTGTGACTTCATCTCAATTTGCTTCAGATGCAGAACATTATTTACAAATAAAGTTATGAGCAGGTAGCTGAACTCAGAGATAAGCACATACCTTGGAATCTCAGCCCATAATACCTGAACTCCTTCATGCTAAATAAATTTCAAACTCAAGATTTCCCATTTAAATCAGTGGTTTCATTAAGCTAAATTTACATTTGATATTCATAAGTTAATACTAAACCAAGACAGCCTTGTCGAAAAAAAACTCTTTTAAAAATAGCATTGCAATTTAAGCAAAATAGTTCAAAGTAATATATAATATTTAATAAAATGATACCAGTTACTATTTATGAAGCTATACAAAGGATGGAAAACCCCCATTCTCTTGATGATAGATGAATAGGTTTTATAAAGTGACCACACAATTGCCTACATACAAAAGAAATTTTTACAAATTAAAATTACACATATTAACTAAAATTATTTTAGGCATTTGTTGCAATTTTCTCCTTAGTAAAAAAATTAACATAATATTTTTGCTAAATTCTTTGAGAATTTCATACCTGGATACAATGTATTTTGATCATATTAACCTCCACTTGTCCTCCTAACTATTCCAAGATCTATCCCTTCCCAACTGTGTCCCCTCTGTTTTCCTCATAACCCTAAGTCCAATTTGTGCTATCTATATACTTATGCTTTGGGAGTCATGCCTTGGAGCATGGCCAACCTACAAGGGGCCATGACCTTAAAGAAAACTGATTCTTCCTCCCTCAGAAGCCATCAGCTGTGAATAGCTCCTTGATTAGGGGTGGGAGCTTCTGAGTGCCCCCCCATTCATGCTGAGATGTTGATTGGCTTGATTTTGTGCAAGTCTTATTCCTCTAAGTACCTTTGCACCCCGCCTCCCCCAGTGTATTCTAGGATGTTGATTGGCTTGATCGTGTACAGGTCTTCTTCTGAGTCCCTTCTCTCCCACCCCCAGTTCATGCCGGGGTATTGATTGGCTTGATCTTGTACAGGCCTTGTTCTTCTGAGCAGCTACCCACACACACACACACACACACATACATCTGGTTCATGCTGGGATGCTGATTGGCTTGATCTTATACAGGCCTTGTTCTTCTGAATGCCCCCCCACACACACACACACGGTTCATGCTGGGATGTTGATTGGCTTCGTTGTGTGCAGTTTTGTGCAGGCATTTACATCCCCTGTGAGTTCATGTGAGAGCATACAGTGGCTCTGTCATATCCAGAAGACAGTTTCACTTGAGTCCTCCCTGATCTGGCTTTCACAATCTCTCAGCCCCTTTTCTGCAATGGTCCCTAAGACCTGGTAGGGGTTGTCCTATAGATGCCACATTTGTGGCTAAGCACCACTCAGATACTTATTTCCTTCAGTTTGACTGTTGTAAGTTTCTGCATTAACCACTGTCCACTGTACAAAGAAACTCCCTGACCAGATGTGAGAGATGGTCTATGGGTATGGAGATATGAATTTAGAGAGCAGTTTCAGTCTATGTGCATTCAGCAAAATAATAGTATGAAGTTCACCCACAGAGGCTGTATGCTCCCAGACATGGGTTCTTGGCCAGATTTACAATACTGGGCATGTGTTTCCTCTTGATGTAAGACAGAAAGGAGTTGGTTACCCCCATAACATTTGTCAGTATTGCAGTTCACAGGGTTAGTAATAATATATCTAGTATATTAGTAATAAACTATCTCCCAGCAGCCTGCATAGCCCCCTCTAGTATTGTGAGAGCTGGCCAGCAGGGAGGAAGCTTCTTCGTCAGTACCAATTTGATTTCTCCATGTTCTGGTGCCAATATGTGCGGTGTCTTCAGCAATAGGGTTTTACCATCAAGGGCAACCAAGAGCAATGACAGTAGCTCATATTGTTTGAGGTGGGGGCTCTGGGACATCCCTGACCAAGACCTCAAGNAGAAGTATCATACACCTACCTGGCACAAATCAGAAAGAAAGAAGTAAACACATCCCTGTTTAAAGAAGGCTTCTCCAGGAAATTACTAGAGCTGATAACCACTTTCTGCAAAGTGGCAGACTACAAAGTTTATATGCACAAATCAGCAATGCTTCTGTATACCGAGGAAGACAGAAAGAAATTTGCAAAAAAATAAAATTGTAAGAGCTGTATCAGTAACAAAGTGGATACATTTTATATTCTGGCTTTTTATTTTTTTCATTTTCCCCGTACAGCAAAAAATCCGAACAAACTGAGTTGAAGAAAAGATGCCCTTCTATAGAATGAGAGCTGAGTTCAAATTCCTGCTCATCCTTTCATTAACTATACAAGCTTGAGCAAGGCACATAATGCACCTTAATCCCTGCATGATACCCTTGCATGGAGATATTAGAGATACCTTTGTAACTCAAGTTACAAAGAAAACTGTGCAAATTAGATGTCTAGCTAGCACCTGTCACTGATTTCCAAGTGTTAATCAACTAAAGCTTGTTTGCACTCGTCTGTCTTGAGGAAATCCTTGGCTTCTATGTAGCTCTCTTTACAGCTGCCTATGATGCAAAGGAACACACAGTGAAATTCCGATTCCAATAGCACTTTCTCTTGTCTAATCAGCATAGCCCAGGACGGATTTTTTTATATAAATAAATAAAGCATTACACAAATTTTGAACAAAAATGGGATAATGCCTAATCATAATCTAGAGAAGTCACAGATCCCACCCATCAACTCTATACAACCTAATGAAGAAGACTTTCAGAAAAAAAAATAAATAAATCATGCTGGTGCACAGACAGACTCTCGAGCTGGCCCTTTGCATGCCTCAATTAGAAACTCAGTGTGGAGCTGCCCGTCCAGGGCCCTCACTACATCACCATTCTCACTATTACATGTCTTTCTTAGAACTTCCTTCGGGAGCTAGACACCACTGCCACTACCTTCCTCGGTGCTCCCATTGATTCCATCATTGCAATTAAAAGAAGTACAAGCCCTACTCACAACTGCCATCCTGCCAAGCAAAACTGCTCCAATTTGAGCCCAACTCAGAAACTAGACTAAGCAGTCATTCTTCTAAAATGTTTTCTGTTTCTTGTCTATGAGATATTTTACATGGCATACTTTATAACTATTAACATAATATAGAAAATAAATTTTATCATTTAAAAATAAAATCATTGCAGTAAGTGCCAGACTAGATGGCTAAAGTGATGATATGGTCATAAATAGAATAAAGGGGCATCACCACGCCCAAATTAAATAAAGAAAACAAAGCAAATCATACCTCTCCCTCCTTGTGAGCTCTGCTTACAACTCNTTTTCCACAGAGGATTTCTAGACATTCAAATTCTGGCTTCATTCCCAGACATGCCCTCCCTCGGCTGCCGCCTCCCACCTCTACACTTTGGCTTACATCTGAGGTTGTACAATGCATGCCTACATATGTCCATCCCTTACAGGTGTCTTTTATACCATCTTGGCTGAACTATTCTCATGGACTTTTTTGGACTACATGGACACCACCGAATTAGAGTATGCATATGTAAGCATATGTACACATGTGTGTGGCATTGTCTTCTGACATTCCTCTAGTATAAAACAATTTCAGGTTCCCTTGGGACTTGTGCATCAGGAATTAGTTTCTTATACTTGTGCAGACATAGTTAAATGAACACAAAGTTTATAATCTAATGTGGCTAAGCGTCAATAGAATCATCATATTTCAGTTGGGATAGTCTGCTATAGGANGCACCTCTGTGATGGAAACTCTCTAAGTGAAAGAACAAAGGAGNATAATATTTCTGGGGTCTGTGAGTTTTGAAACCCTTACAGCATCTTTCTTTTCGAATTGTCACCCCATCACGTGTGAGAAGAGTGGGTGGTTTTGTGCTCAGCTCCATTCATTTCCTTGACATCCTTTGATTCTGGACCAGCTCCCCAGCCACCATTTTTCCTTGTCACGCAGGTCCTGTCAGGGCACCTCATTCAGGAGCCATCATCGCAGTGAACTATATCCCAGCAGCTCCAGATGGAGGGTGGGGGTAAACAGCTCCCCTAAGAGTGTTCTCCAATGTGATGCCATCAATCACCTTACGGCTGGGACCAAAGGACCACTCAGTGACTTGCCACCAAAAACGGCATATTTCCTAGTATGCAGCTTCCTCCAAAAGAACCACACAACCCCGAGTATCAGCACTCAAAAACCGTCGGCACTGGATAGTTACACCCTAATTCATGTAACCATGGCCATTAATATTCATCTTTATGTTTAAACATAATGGATATTCAATTTGTTATCACTAATTTTTCCCTGGGGGAAAAAGTCTCTTGTTTTCTTGTTTCTTCATAAATCATATTTTTAAAAAGCAGGTTATTTTACAGTGTTAATTGGCACACNAATTTATCTTTGTGGTTTGGGTCCATAACTCAGTTAAAGGTGATAGCAAGCTCGGGCAGCTGGTGACATTCATCAGTGGTTCGTTTTTCTTCTACAAATAGCAAGGGGCATAGCTTCTTCCCTGAGCTCAGATCAAAACAGAAAGTGACCATTTGGAACCTGTGCATTTAAGCCTTGGCTCCTACATACTGTAGGCAAGAAATCCTCCTTGTGATGCTTTTCCTGTAATGCACACAGAAGTGCAGTGTTGTGACCCTTCCATGGACTATGGAAGTCGAGGGTGGGGGGGAGACACCACTAAGAAGGATAACGAGCCCTCCTTATAATTATAGCTTCTGCTATNAAATTTTCTAACACAAGTTATGGCATTTTTATCTACTTAACAATATTTAGATGAAGCTAATAAAAGTCATTGCCTCAAGAATAAAATATTAAAGGACAATAACCTTCCACAACATGTTTAAGGCATATCTGTTCTGTGTAACTCTCTTCATGTGCTGTGGGTTTCCCTCCCTTGCTTTTCTAAACTACAGACAATAAAAGATTTCTCCAGAGCTCTGCATGCCATCGTGTCCCGGTTCAATACACTGAATTCTTATTGTTTGGTTAGATAAGAAAAAGCAATCCGCTTATAGGTGAAGAATGTCTATTTTCACCAACATTTTTCCTATTTCTGCACATGTGGGGACACACACATACATACACACACACACGCGCACACACACACACACACACACACACACACACACACACACACACCTGTTTTCTTCTAATTTCAGCTTCAAAGCTGTAATGAAGTTCTGGGACACCTTATAGCCAGATAAAATGGAAATGCCTGTAATTCTATGAACTAATGTACCTGAGAGGTTCCAAGGTCTGACATATCCCATCTAAAACCAGGGAGCGGGGCTGGAGAGATGGTTTAGTATGCGAAGGCACATCTGATACAAACCTGGTGACCTGACTTCCACCCCTGGACCGTCATTAAAAGTCTGATGTGGTAGCACACATCTGTAATCCCAGAATTCCTATGGGAAGTGAGAAACAGATACAGGAGTAGTCAAGGATCTACTAGCTTATGGTGCAGAAAAAAGAAAAATAATAGGAGAGACTATGCCTCAAAAACAGGATGCAGTGCTGAAGCCCAATTCTCATGTTGTGTTCCGTGCACACCCATAGTTACACTTCATGTGCTGTGAGATAGATAGGTAGGTAGGTAGAGAGATAGGTAGGTAGGTAGGTAGAGAGATAGGTAGGTAGGTAGGTAGATAGGTAGGTANATAGCCAGATAAAATGGAAATGCCTGTAACTCTATGAACTAATGTACCTGAGAGGTTCCAAGGTCTGACATATCCCATCTAAAACCAGGGAGCGGGGCTGGAGAGATGGTTTAGTATGTGAAGGCACACCTCATATAAACCTGGTGACCTGACTTCCACCCCTGAACCATCATTAAAAGTCTGATGTGGTAGCACACATCTGTAATCCCAGCATTCCTATGGGAAGTGAGAAACAGATACAGGAGTAGTCAAGGAGCTACTAGCTTATGGTGCAGAAAAAAAGAAAAATAATAGGAGAGACTATGCCTCAAAAACAGGATGCAGTGCTGAAGCCCAATTCTCATGTTGTGTTCTGTGCACACCCATAGTTACACTTCATGTGCTGTGAGATAGATAGGTAGGTAGGTAGAGAGATAGGTAGGTAGGTAGATAGGTGGATAGATAGATAGATAGATAGATAGATAGATAGATAGATAGATAGATAGATAATGAAGCCTGTGACAAATGATGAGAAAGTCAGAGGAGTCAATTTGTAACAATACAGATGGTGACTTGGGAATTGTTCTGCCAGAATCTTTATTTTATGGCTGAGGAAACTGATACCCTGATGTACAAATTAAACTGCTAAATGGAATCACCTTAAACTGTCTAAAGAGCTTAAATGATTTTTAGTTATAATAGGCAACAGCTGAAAGCAAAACATTGTGAAATTATTTGGGAAAACATTACACCATCATATAATACACTTATTCNAGTTTTCTGTGAACTTCTACAGATCATATCACACAGTCATTTTGTGACTTATTAAAGCATTGAGTCATTTTATCAATCAGAAGATAATGACCATAATACAATGCAGACTATAAGCACAAGATATACATATGTTAAACTTCAATACTTNCCATACTCACATAAAGGCACTATCCCCTTAGCTAAGAGAAACCATACAATATGAGATCTCTTGAGCTGCAGAGATGGCTTGGAGGTTAAGAACACTGTTGTTCTTCCAGAACACCTGATGATTCCCAACATCTACACGGCATCTCACAACCATCTGTAACTCCACTTCCAGTTCCAGGGGATGCAATTNTATCCCATGGCACCACACCCACATGTGNAGCACAGACATACTTAGAGTTAAGTCAATTAAATCTATCACCAGATAGCATATTCAAGAGAATCAACAGTTTCCACTCTAGTTCATGCCATATCTGAAATACTTACCAGGGAAATTTCCGGTATTATTCCTCACAATGAGATAGGTACCTTTCTGGTGGTGCTGGGTTTCTATGTGATAAATTCTCAGGCCGTGGGGTCTATCAGAAGAGGACTGGTCCTGGAAATTGACCCCTAATGGAAAGTATGTGCTCATTCATCTTTACAAAAAGGCCTTGGAGCAAAAGATGCCTCAGAACACTGTCTTTTACTGCTTCAAANTGGGTGTTTGGCCGAAGCAGGTAGGGCCTTGGGTGGTACACACTTTCTCTGGGGTTTCCTCTTGCCTCACCCCTCCTGTGTTCTGACAGACTACACAAACCGCAGCTGCCCCCTGGACTTGCTTGTTAGGAGGGNGTCCTGCCAGGGCAAGAAGAAGGAGGCTGTGAGGCTCCTGCCCAGGCACTCGCCCTTCTGCTGGGTGTCAGCACAAAGGTCGTGGGAAGCAGATATGAACAGAAAATGCGGGAGTCCAGAGTCACTTATAGATTGGAAAAATGGAGTTAAAAGATATCTATTTATGAAACATGACATTCGGAAGCTCGTTTCGTCCTCACCCGGATCCTGTGAGGTGTCAGACAAGAATCAGAATCCCTGCCTGGCACATGAAAAAAGAAACTCCTTGACGGTGGTTCTGAATTAGGCGGGAGAAACCGGGGCTCAGTTGTAGACCTCATGGCTGCCAGGCCTTCTCTCTTTCCACCACAGGACACATAGAACAAAAGATAAATTTTGTTAATAATAATTTTTACTTGGAAAAAAAACAAAGACTTAAGAGTCTGTGATGCACCAGATTGTATCTGATTATGTCAAATTGGCATGAAAGTAGTGTGTGCTCTCTTCTCAGCCAGGGCATTTTAATTGAGGTAAGAAGCCAAGAAAATCATAAATGGAATCTTCAGCAGAAACAAAGCAAATACAAAGTGTATTCCTAAATATAAAAAGTCAATAAATACTTTCTTTGAAAACAAACGAAGTAGGAACTTGAGCACCCCCCACCCGTGAGAGACTAGATTGAAATACAGAAATTATTTGGGTTTTTTACTTTAGGGGTTGGGAAGAGGATTAAAAGTGGGAAAAGCTCTCGAGACAGAGGCTGCCGCGAGGCCTGTTCCTGCTTGCTTTCTCACTGCAGAAGCCCAAGGTAAATTATTGAAATGGTGCAGCCGCTTCCTAAACGGCTGGGATAGCTGTCCATAAAACATTAACGTGACATTTCTGCAGCTTGACAGGTCATCTGGAGAAGAGAGAGTGAAGAATAAGCAAGCCCTTTGGTGAAGATGGAGACATTTGTTCAGATAAAAACAAACAAGCACCTGGCAGGCCCGCATGCCAGCTTCAAGAAAACGGGTGAGAAAACATGAATGTTTAAAACCGAACACCAAAATGGATAGAAGTTGGCTGCCCACTGCAGTATGAGCAGGCAGGAGGAAAAGCATGGGGGGCTTTTTGTCTCCTTCTTTACTCTTTGAAGAAAGATGTGCTGAAGTACACTCTGCCTTTATCGTATGCTTCTGCTACGTAATTGAGCAACATGTCCTCTGGTACACAATGAATGGATCTATCCATCTTGTCTGGTATTTGTTTGTTTGTTTTGTTTTTCTGTGTGTGTGTATGTGTATGTGTGTGTATGTGTGTGTGTATGTGTGTGTATGTGTGTATGCGTATATGTGTATGTATGTGTATGTGTGTGTATGTGTGTATGTGTGTNGTATGTGTATGTGTGTGTATGTGTGTATGTGTGTGTGTATGTGTGTGTATGTGTTTGTGTATGCGTGTGTATGTGTGTGTATGTGTGTGTGTGTATGTGTGTGTGTCTGAGTGTGTATGTGTATGTGTGTGTGTGTGTATGTGTGTGTATGTGCCTGAGTGTGTGTGTGTGTGTGTTAGTTTCCTCAGTTGGCAAAAGGAATATTCCTTTGCTCAGTAATCTTTTTTTTTTCATTTAAACCATCATTGGGTACTGGTCAAAGACCACCTGCACACTCCAGCCAGAGGAGCAGGTAGACTAAATACAGGCCTTCACCTCTTCCTCTGGTCTTTCAAAACCAAACCAACCCTCCGCCTGCTCTGTAGCAGAGCATCTGCTGCAGCCTCCCTTTTCCCTGCCCCCTTCTTCAGAGGATTACACAGATCTTCCCCTCCAAACTACCCTCCCTCATTGCTTTACCCCAGGCCCCAACTCCAACGGACATCCCTGGGAACCCACAGGCCACTTTCACCAGTGAAGCTGGTANGCATATTCATTGCTGCTCTATTCATAATAGCCAGAAACTGGAAACAACCTAGATGCCCCTCAACAGAAGAATGGATAAAGAAACTGTGACACATTTACACAATGGAATATTATTCAGCCACAAAAAGAAAAAGAAATCATGAAATTCTCAGGTAATGGATGGAACTACTAAAAAATCATCCTGAATGAGGTATCCCAGACCCAGGAAGACACATATAGTATGTATTCACTTACATGTGGATAATAATAACCAAGTCACAATCCATAGAACCACAGAGATCAGGNACAGAGTAAGAGACTAGAGATGACAGACAGATCTCATTAGGAAAGAGAAATATTAGATAATTATGGATGAATGAGGGGAGCTGAAATAGGAGGATCAAGAAGGGAAGTGGTGGGGAGGCAGGGATGAGGGAGGGAATACAGGGAGAGACAGCTAANANTTAGGGNCATTTGAGGGGCAGTATGGAAGTTTATAGAAACTTCATAAAGTATACTCATATATAAATGTGATCTGAATCAAATCGCCAAATAATGGAGTAAACAGACTCCCAAGTGGGCTTCCATGTTATCAAATAAGCTTCCAGGACAGAGATTNGGTTACATCTAATTGAGTGGTTGGGGTCCTAGGGGAATCCCCCAAACAACTCAGGCTGTTGCCAGGCCTCCAAGTTCCTCTCCAAACTGTCGGCAAGGCCTCNTTGCTGACAAGACCTACACAACCCTTTAAACACNGAGAAGTTAAGCTGGTGCCTATGTGGAGCCTTCACCCGGTGTTCTACTGTCTTTGGTGCAGGAAGGTTCTCTGCACGCTATCAAAAGAGAAATGTGAACAAGCCAGCCACATCCCTTTGATCTGCAATGGTGTCCTGCCTGCAAGATGCCCTGTGGCAATGGTGGCACCAAGCTTGTGGGAGTAACCAACCAATATCTGATTTGACTTAAGGCTCACTCCGTGAGATGGAGTCCATACCTGACACTGCTTGGGTGACCGAAAACTGAAACTAGATAGGCCAGAGTCCTAGGGTAAAACCAAATACTACTGTTCTAAAATAAATAAAATAAAATAAAATAGCAATGAAATGACTTCTGATGACATTCCTCTTTACCCATAGACCAGTGCCTTGCTCATCCATCATCAGAGAAGCTTCCTCCTGCAGCAGATGAGAAAAAAATTCAGAGACCCACAGCCACACATTTTGAAGAGAGTCGGGGACCTTGAAATACTCAGCCCTAAACAGGACATCTCTATCAAATCCCTCCCCTCAGGGCTCAGGGAACCCTATGGGAGTGGAGGTAGAAAGAGTAAGAGCCAGAGGAGATGGGGGACACCACGAAAACAAGGTCCTCTAAATCAACAAGATTAAAGCTCATATGAACTTACAGAAACTGAGGCAGCATGCCCAGGGCCTGCACGGTCTGTACCAGGACCTCTCCTTATATATTATAGCTTCAAGTTTAGTANTTTTATGGGATTCCTGAGTGTTGGAACAAGTGGATCTCTGATTCTTGTACCTTCTTTTGGGGTCTTTTCCTTCTGTTTGGTTATTTTGTTCAATTCTGACCCATTAGTTTTTGTTTTATCTTATTTTATGTTATCTATTATCCCCCACAAGCCTGTTTGTTTTTTAATGAGAGACAGAAAGGGAGTCGATTTGAATGGGAGGGGAGAGGGAGGAACTGGGAGAAATAGAGGCAGGGGAGATCATAATCAGAATATACTATGTGAGAAAAAATCTTTTTTAGATAAATCAAAAAAGAATAAAATAAAAATGATTACAAAATTACCTGATACATATGTCTTCCACAAAGTAACAACCCCCAAAATTATAATTAGGTTCTTTTGAGCCATAGGCACTACGGCTCAAAACTGTCCCTCCCCATTGTTAATGAGAACATATCCGTTCTTGTAAACACGCCACAGTGCTGTGAGTGTNTGAATTCACTGGTCCCTGGGACCATGTCTATGGTCAGGGCATTAATAAAAACAATAAATAATAATAATAAATAATAAAATAATAAAAATAAAAATGAGTTCCAAGATATATGATGAGATAGTTTTTACGTAAACATTTGCTACACTGGCGTAAGCGTGTGCCATCCAGCAATGTAATTTTTCAAATTCTCTTGAATCCAAATGTNCAAAGTAAGCCAAAAGAGAAGAGCAAATACTGTAGGAGTGTTAGCAAGGAGATTCGTGTACTGAATGCCTCACTCTAAGAGGATTGATTTTTCTTTTGGGGGTATGTTTTTCTTTTTATAGCACTGTATAATTGCAAACATACATTTGGTACACTAGATGGTATTTGTTGTGGCTTTTTTTCACCCAGAATGTGTTTTTCCAAGAGCACAGGTTTGGAAAACACTACACCAAAATACTGGGAACTCGGTATTAGAACACCTCCAAAGACATCTTTCTGACCTTTGCTTCCTGTCTCCAAGCCCTCTTCAGTCCTCTGAAATGAGACAGAAGTCAAAATTTCTCTACTCGAAGATTGGTCATGGAAACCAGAACTCACTCCGTCTGGTAAGGCCGAGCCTCAGAACGTGGAGAGATCACTTAGCCACATCTCCCCTTCCCCTCAGAACACCTAGAGTGGCAGCAGTTCCACCTCAGCCGGGTGTAAGGAAGGCTACACTGAGATGCCCAGGGGACAAGCCGACAAGCTCCCTGGTTGTTAGCATTAGGTCAGACTCATTTCATCAGTGACCATTCTTCACCACACTTAAGCGTGAAAGCAGACAGCTTTTCCTCCCCTATTTGGTCTTCATCTCTGAAGAATCTCTTGTCATATAAAATTCTGGTTAAAAAAAACATTCTGTGCATTTCTCTTTTAAAAGTATCTTTTGTTTTGTTATTCGCTGGTGCCTTTATGAAGGAAAGTTACTGAACTGACCAACCCTACATTGCCAAGATGGGCTCGTGGGAGATGGGGTTGGTCCGGAGAAATCAACTCTACAGTGCCGAGGTTACAACTCAACTCCTGTCTAGAGCATGTAAGACCCTGGGCTCTGTTCCCATCACTACAAGCAGCCAAATCCAAAACACTATCCCCTCTTCCAGGGCCTAAGTTCTTAGAATTTCAACTCCTCTTGTCCTTATCATTTCTTTTAGAATAACTAAATGAACAAATTGGAATGAAACGATGCTGCTTCTGAAGGAACAGCAGTTACCAAAGAAGTATTCGTGGGAGATGGACGCCCCTGGACTCCCTGCCACTGGACCTTCTAATACCTCTTCTTACCCCTCTTTAAACAGATGTAAATGACGTAGTTGTAAATAAGAAAGCAACCTCTGTTGACAGAGATAAATTTTTCCCTCACGTAAGCAAGACGACACAATGATTGAAGTCCTGGAATTAAAATTAGAGTCCAGCTCTTGACACCTGCAAGTCACATAACCTCCCTGGATTAAGATTTGGGGACCGGAGAGACGTTTCGGAGGTTAAGAGTGCTTACTCCTCCTGCTGAAGACCTGCATCGGGTTCCTATAACCCACGTTAGGCAGCTCAGGGCCCCTTCTGAACACCAGTTCCAAGGGATCTGATGCCCTCTTCTGGCCTCTACTGGTACTGCATGCAAGTGCTAACAGGCGAGCAGGCTCACACAACTACACACACAAAAATACATTTTAAAAAGATTTTTAGCTATGAAATGGTACTAATTATTTTAATGAACAAATAACTTATGAGATAAAAGCCCTTTTAACAGCATACATTATAGTTATTTACCAAATCAGCAATAATGAAATAATGGGTTAAATAGTGTTTTCTGAATGGAGTTCAATTTTACACTCTAGTGATCTTCTCAGGTCCTCAAGGTTAATGGGAAAAGNAAAGACAAAACTGAATGTGGCATATATTTACCATGTTGGAAAGGCTAAAATAAAAGTTATTGAAAAGAAACAGTTCTCTCTTCAAATTTGTTTGCAGAGGGGATATAGGTAAGAGGAAATCTTTGTTGTCAATGCATTGATCTCAGACTTTGCAAGCATAAGAATTCAGGTAAACAGGGAAGAAACAGTATACATGAGAGGAGGAGAACCAAAATTATTAAATTACATTCTTGGTGACTCATTAATATCACACCGTATGTGCAGAGTATTGCAGCTTTTCTTATGAGTTTATACACACCACCCACCCACCCACACACCTCTCGTCCTGACTATAATGGCACACACTCAGGACGCTGATAATCAGTATGATGACTTTTGCCCANGAGTGGAGCATATGTAAGACTGTATCCAGTGCGTTTCTAATTATTCACATCAAAGGAGCTGATGGTGAGTCCAGCTGAGCACTGTGAGAGACAGCACCCTGCAGGGAGGTGACAGGAGTTTGGATGCTCCTTCTTCAGGGCAAGCAGCCCCAGTCGGTATCAGAAAGGACCCTCATTGTTCGTGTTTGTTTCTGCCTCCAGGACAGCTCCTTCCGCAGCCCCCCATGGTGGACCTTCCATCCTGCCATGAACCATCTGGAGAGGCAAGGCCAGCCCTGTTCCCAGCGGAAGTTGTTAGCTCTGGACCACAGTTGGATCCTGGGGTTTCTGGGGACTTGACTTCTCCACCGGCCTTTCTGCCCTGCTAGGAAGCTGATTGTTCACTTCTCAAAGCACTGTCAGCTTCCACCAGATCTCTAAATTACAGGACAAATCTCTAAAGCGGGCAGGAGCTTCCCATGGGAATTGCAGGCTGCTGTCCTGAGGCNTNCTTAACTAAGACTCTGTAGTCAAATTTAAGAGGAAAACAATCTCACCTGGTTCTCTTAGCATCACTCTTGAAAAATGACTTAAAATCTAACATATGTAGAAAGAATTATAATCTCAAAAATAAAAGAAATATTTTAATAATAAAATCAAATATATAGAAAGATAACAAATAACAGAAAAGCCCCAGTAAAGTGTTCAACGTAATCGTCTAAAACTCGGCCAATCATTGAATTCTTGTGATCTCAGGGGGGTCATGTGACCTTGTTGCTCATCTACTTTATATCTGGAAAGGGGTGCATACATGCATGTGTCACTGTGGGGGTGGAGGGGTGTAGATTCACAAAAGTCACTAGGCAATCAGAACAACTATGTATTAGTATAAAACACATCAGAAAACCATTAACCATTAGCACTCCTCTCCCATATTCATTTGTAAAAAGAACTTACTTGATGTAGCTGCCCTGTAGCAAAACCCTGCATTAGTACCTAGGGAGAAAAANGCAAAGAAAAAACAACTTTCTTCTATTAAAATGGTTTTCCTTTGGGATGATATGAGTCTTCAACAGATTTTAAAAGCCATCTTTCNTGGTTACTAAGCCTGGGACTATAAAGTATNCCAACGCACTGGTCCAACCACATGCACTATTGGATTCCTTCTCTTTATTCTTGCTGGAGGAAACAGGATCCTCCTCCTCCATGATGAGATGACTTTGTATGGCAACCCTTAGAGAAAAAACAAGCTTCAAGAATACAACAGCTGCTTCATCCTATGCCAGTTAGGTGGCTCCTCTTAGAGGCCTACTGTCAGCCCCTTTTTAAATACTCTCCTTTCATTCACATTTACACACTTTCAATCTCCAACNTCCTCCCCACAGCTAGAACACGAGGTCTCCTCTGCCTTTGCCAAATGTCATGGTGCTATGACTAGGGAAGACGAAGTGCTCCTAAGTAGCACTGTGAAAGAGAAAACCTACAATTTCAGTATGTCAAGAAATGCAAAAGCGATGGTTCTTGTCATGTTCTCTTCCTATCTAGGTGATACTTAAGGACACAGCTCCATTTGATATTCTGAGGCCACGCCCTCTTTAGCACTGNTACATGGTTATACTGCCTTTCCAGTCTTGAACATGCAAGCCTACACAGGGAACAGCTCCTTCTTTTTCTTTCTGTTAGGTTTATTTTGTTCTCATGTGTGTGAGTATTTTCCTTTATGTTGTATTCAGGCATGTGTGCCACATGCATGTCTTATGCCTGCAGAGTTCAGAAGAGGGTGTCGGATCCCCTGGAACTGGAGTTAAGGATGGTTGTGAACACCCAAATGTATGCTGGGAATGTATGCTCTGTGAATTGCAACAAATGCTCTTAATCACTGAGCCATCTCTCCAGCCCTGAACAGTTCTGTCACCTATTCTCCCATTCTTCCAGGGCCTGTGTGCTGCCCTCCAAGTGAGTCACTTNATGCTCATCACAACATATCCTGACCTTCCTCTTCCCGGTTTCTGCTTCTGCCCTCCTTCCTCTTTCTTCCCCTTTTAACTCTGCCTTTCCTTGTTTTAATACTACCCTCAGGCCTCAGGCATGCTGTTCACCAGGAAGCCAGCCATGGCTACTCCTGTGAAGGAAAGCCTTGCTCATCATTAGTTCTTAAAACGTGGCAAGGAAGCCCATGAAGAAAAAGAGTAGGAGCTAATACAACAGTCTTGAAGTTCAAGACAAAGATTGTGCTGAACTCCATACACAGGATGGCCAAGTGGGAATTCACAGCTGGAAAATAAGGTGATAGAAAATTACCAAGAGGAATTAGCAACAGAAAAGTAGATGGTGATTAAACTTTCCTAACAGGATTCTAGTCAAAGACCAGACAGGATGCACTGATCCCTCTTGTGAGATGAGGAAAAACACAGAACCCAAGTGGTAATAGGTTCTTTCTAAACTAATGGAAAAGTTCTTTCTAAAGTTGGATTTTATAAGACAGAGTAATGCCAGGTGGTGGTGGTGCGTGCCTTTAATCCCAGCACATGGGAGGCAGAGCCAGGCAGATCTCTGTGAGTTCAAGGCCAGCCTAGTCTACAGAATGAGATCCAGGACAGGCACCAAAACTACACAGAGAAACCCTGTCTCAAAAAACAAAACAAAACAAAAAACAACAAGAACAACAACAAAAAAAGTAAGACAGAGTACNGGCCTCTGAGAGGTTTCAGAAGTCTCACTAAAAACTTTGGCCAAACAGGGAGTCTTGGTCTCCAAATCCACTCATACATCACCATCCCTGTTTTTCTCAGTACTCTACAAGCCTCAGTCTTGATGCCACCACTGTGCCCATGCAGTATACATTGATGAGCTATGTGCCTGGTGCGCTGATGCTCAACAGGATCTCTTGAAAGCTGAAGCCATGTCTTATTCCATGGATAGTCTCAGACCTACCAAAAAATAATCTTTCGGACCATTAGCAGCCACTCATTGGCTCNTCTGTGACCAAACCTGGGCTCTCTTACGTGACTGGTATACCCAGACTCCTAGAGACCTATGTCATGAAATTCAAACATTCATTTATTTTTGTACATGCAATGAGTAATTATGTGACTGATAGACTTCTAAATGACAAATGTGATTGTAGATGTCATCGAAAGAGGCCAAAAAATGAAGTGTGAAGCCTGTCATGAAGAAGATGATAATTCAGAGAGCATACACGGATCTGTGCCCCTCCATTCTAATTTCTGTCCCCAATCATCCATCTCATTAAAAATATTCTGAATTTAATGATGTGTCCGTATGTTCGTACTGAAATGAAGTGAGGCAGATTGATAAATCTTATTCCTATCCAAGCTTATTCNATCCTCACTCTGCCTACTGTTAACANATTTTAAACCTATTTTTATAAATTTTGAACTCCTTCATGCAAATAAAAATAAATATGATTATATTTTCTTATTTCCCACATTTTACATAAATACAAACATATTTATACTACTGGGCACCTTCATTTTTCTCAGCTACATCTTGAATATCTTTCTAAATTAGTACACAGAGAGCTTCATTATTTTTCATAACTGAAGAGTACTCCATTATCAGACATACCATAGTTTATTTACTCAGGATTCCAATTACAGGCTGTTTCCCCACGCCAATTTTATAGAGTTTATATGTCACATTATAGACTTGGCTGGGCCATAGCCCATAGTCTATCAATCATTAAGTCTGGGGCTACACTAACTTGAAAGCGGCCATCTCACCCTGTCGGCATCATGAATACATCAGCATTTTATAAGTAAAATGCTAGTCTTTTCCCCATGAAATGGAACTAAGTCATTTCCCCTCTGTTGTATGTTTAAGTGATTTCTTTTCACAGAAAGGGGAAACTTCACATTTATCATTGTGAAAGTTCATTTTGTTCGTTTCAATTCGTCATTCCCCCATGCTAACACGACTTCTTGCATCTTGACTCTATTATTAATCATATCAGCTACTCTTCAGTTTGGGAGCATGCACAAATTTGATAAGTGTGCTTCTATTTTTTNTATCCAAATCATTGATCTTCTTGGTCTATGTGAATAAATATCTTTCTTGGAAGATGAAATCTCCTTCCTCATTCCTGCACTTTATTTTTCTTTGTGGAATCTTGACCTCATCCCCTCAACATTCCCTGGGTCTTTCTTAGTACTGCCTTTTTACCTCACCTGTACTGCCCTTCTGTCAGATGACTCCTCCCCTTCCTTCAGTCTTTCTTTTCCCTGTTATATCCCATTAAAGGGATTCCACTGGATATGTTACTATCTGCTTGACTTTCTTCCCTTCACAGATAAATTTCNCAAATGCTTGGTCTCAAAGCATCCTCAAATGCATCCTCAAAGACTCAGGATGTCTGCTTTCTCCCCTCCTCTTCTGGCTACCACATGATTACCAGGCACCTCTAACTGACAAATTTTCCCATAGATCCTACAGATGTTGATACATCAGTGGTTTGGCAACATAACACAGAAGTGCCTCCCATATAACATCTGANTGTTCCCGGATATGAGCTTTCTGTTCTCCACTGAACCTCTGTGTTAACTTCACCATGCTTCTGATTTCTTGCCTCCACCCATGTGGACCATTAATTGACCCGAGGGTGTGACACTCAGAGAATAAAGTTTGACCACTAATCCAGAGAACCCCATAGTCCACCCAAGTTGATACATAAAATTAACCATCACAAACACTGCAAATTTGTCTTATTTTGATGTAGATCAAATTTCATGCCAGCCAAAGAGAATTAATCCCTCAAAAAAGATGAAAAGATAGGGGGGAGTAGGACTTCCACAGTCCCCATTCCTCCATGTGACACTAGGCCCTGAACTCACTTGATTTTCCACACTGATCTCTACATATAGAATTTGAATTTGGGATCCTCTAGTCTCAGTCACATTGTGAAGAAGAGTTCATGTTGGTTTTTGAAAGAGGTAGATTTGAAC